>PVLA01006186.1:0-129380 GCA_004027455.1 Hydrochoerus hydrochaeris | reverse complement strand
AACCCAGGAGATGCTGTTTTGCCAACAACCCGTCTCTGCCGGCTGGGGCACACCCTGGCTGACGCTCCAGGGAGTCTGCAGAGGTGGTGATCAGGCACCACCTTGCCCAGATAGGCACCGGGCGACCTGCATGTCCATTTAATGTCCGACACGTTTGAAAAGTTTCCCCACTATTTTGCAGAATCTGATCCGAGATCGTTTATCTGTCTTTCCCACCTGCCCTGGGCTCGCCTCAGGGAACCCTCCCCGCAGATGGCCTGGTCTCTGCTCCTCAGCCCGTCTAGGTGGGTTCGGTGCGGTTTGGAGCGGCTGAGTCCTGGAGCAGGAGTCCCCGCAGCCCGCTGCAGGGGGCTGGGGAGTGGCTGGGTCCTGCCTGCGGGGCACTAGAGGCCTCGGGGTGCGAAGACCCGGCCTTTGGGGCGCAAAGCTGCAGGGGCCTGATCACCGCGTTTCTACCAAGTTCTCAGAGGAGATTGCAGCTCCTCCAGCAGCCAGCTGCTGGGTGCCTCAGGCTCAGTGGGAATCGGGCCTGCGGCCGGACCGATGAGGACTTACTCATTCCACTCAGCTCCTTCCATTTCCTCTGCGCGGCTCCGCCAAGGGCCCCACCCCTCCGCCTCTACCTTAGTTCTTGGGTGCACACCGGCTTCTCTCCCTCCAAGGACCCTTCCTCCAACACCTTCGATGCATCGCCTTCATAACTGTAGAAATACCATTCCTTAAAAATCCCAGGAAGTGCCCATGCTGAGAATGAAAAATCACGGCACATTTGCTCTTGGGAGAATTTTATTTTTTAATTATTATTAATGTTTCATCAGGTCCAAGTGCAGACCTATAAGCCCAGCACTTGGAAGCTGAGGCAGGAAGATTACGGGTTGGAATTGAGTCAGGGCAACTGAGTGAGACCATGTCTCAAAAATAAAAAAGGGCCAGGGATTTCGATCACTGTGATGGCCCTGGGGTCAATCAATACTGAAAAACCACGGTGTTTCCAACGTTCCAGTTCCTTGTACACAGGGTGAGTTCACCATTCCCTTCCCCAGAACGGCCTCCACTCCTCACAGGAGAAGGCAGAGATGCATGGAATTACCCTGTGGGATCCCAGCACTTCCCGAGAAAATCCCTGGTCAGCGCCAGGTGGAGGAGGGATGGAAGTGGTCCACACTTGGCATCCCTTGACCACAATGAGCCAGCTTGTAGGAATCCTGAGGCGGGAGAGGTTTGGGGGAGTCCAGGTTACCAAGAGGTCCGTGGCTGTTGAATGCTTGCCGCAGGTAAGCCTTGGTACCCGGTGAGGACCAATTCCAGGACCCACTCAGACACTAGAAGCTACATTTTTTATATAAAGTGGGATAATATTTGCATATAACCTGCACGTATCATCCTATGTACCTTATCTGTAGATCATTTAATGTGAATGCTATGTGAACAGTTGTTACCCTGAACAGTTCAGGGAATAAGAAGGTCTGTAGACCTTCAGTGGGATGTGCCACCCTTCCCCACCCCATTTTCTATCTATGGTTGATGAATCCACAGAGGTAGAACACCTGGCTATGGAGGAATGAAAACCAAAAAAAATCATATGCTTATTACTATTTAAGTTTAATGTGTTGAAAACTTCCCTAATAAAGAATATACAGTTACCTTTTCTTTTAACTGATAACGTATTTTCTATAGAATAGGAAATTTCTTTAAAGCATTTATTATTCTTGAGGATAAGACATAGTTAACAGTACTGTTACAGTAGGAAAATATAAATCTTTCATAGATCATTTTTAAACTGGATAAATGGTGTTGTTTCTCATGGGATCTCTGAGTTCAGATGTTTTTTCAATACCACTGCTTTAATCCAATCTTATATAATTTACTGTCTCAGCAAAATTAACCTGATATCTTTAAACCTTTGTGAAGGGCTCTCAAATACCAGTAAAGCAGCTCCATAAAATGGCCCAGGCCAGAAACAAACCTATCTGTTCACTTGTAATTAGCTACAACTTCCTGGGAGGGTGTCCACTCTCTGATCCTTTTGTATTTGTGGAACACAACCCTTGCACCTAACTCATCACTGTTACTGTAAGTATGCTTCTGATATCATTCTGGGCATCATAGTTATCTTTGTAAGTATTTACAAATTTATTCGTCATAACGGTCTGCTTACTTAATTTTGTGGCTCAGGTCTAAAATGTCTCTCTAATGTCTCACGTGCTCAGAGGCGAGGTTTTTGGAGTGTGATTAGATCGTGAGAATTCTAATTTCACCAGAATGCCATCTCATGGGTTAGATTATAATTTGTTGGCATCACTGGGAGGTAATGGACACAAGATATAGTTAAAGCGTGTAGGCCTCAGAAATGTGGCCTGGGGGTTTACAGGTGTAATTTGGTATGTAACAATTTTGAAACTCATCAGATTTGATACTTGATACATTTTGACTCAAAAATTTTCTCCCAATTCTTGCCCTTTGGTCCTCTATGAGCAACCTAGAACTTTTTGGTGTTGCTTGCCTTGGAACTTGCTAGTGTTTCCCACCAAAATAATTAAGTCCTGATGGCTTTTTTGTACTCATTTCACCTCCTGGAATCAACCACCAGGGCTACTGGGTTACTATTTTATCTCATTCCCGGCTCCTGTCTGCTCTTCCCTCTATGCTTAACAGTGCCATGAAGTGAATCACTTTACCAAGTGCGTCTGCCATGTTTCTGCTTTGCTGCTGGCCTGAAGGCTCTGGATTTGTTTAGCCATGGACTGACACTTCTGCAACCATGAACCAAAATACATCTTCCCTCCTCTGAATTGTTATATTAGGTATTTTGTCACAGTGATGACTAATAGTATTAATACTCTTGAAGAAATTGTGACTTGTATATACAAATGCCAAATGACAAATTGAGTTGTGGAATAACTGAAGTTCATTCAGCACTCCATTAAGGAATGTTATTACTGTATTTCCAGTACTTCCAATCCTGCTTTGGCTACAAGAACCACACCCTACATATCTTTTTGCCTAAAGCAGTTAGTGCACTGTAATATATAAATGTTGATGAGTGCTGATTGCATTGACTTGGGCTCCAGTTTGAGATGTGTGTGTGTGTGTGTGTGCGCTTGCATGTATAGATAGTGAATTTAGTGGTGGCCCCTGTGTTATTCCTTCAACTGATCTGAGAAATTGACTACATATAGAAGCTCTGAAGTCAGATGTCATCAGCAAACAACTTTTTTTCCAAGCTAGACTGAAATTTTACTAGACTGAAAAGTGCAGAGTACCACATGCAGTAGGAGACTTACTATTTCCTGTTCCCTTCCCATTACACTGTTGTTAAACTATCTCCAAAGTGAAGCTTCTCACATAATTGCTGGACTTGCTGATGTGCATTCGGTTTGTGATGGATGGTGATTTCTGCACTTAAAAAACAGTTTGTTGAAGAATACATTGTTTCTGTTTGTTTAGTTTTAAAAACCCAACGTTTCTCAATACAATTGCTTATCAGGCTGCTCATGTGACTTCTTTTCCGGCTTTACAAGGTCATTTAAAATTCTACTCCAGTCCTCCAAAGTAATAACCATTCGTCCCAATTTGCCGTTATCTGTAAATTTAATCATCGCGTGCTCTAGTTCATCAACCACACAACAGAAGAAAATGTTAAATAGCCTCCTATCCAAAATGAAGCAATACATATGACGGTTTGGGAAGAACTAGTCCTTCAACAACCTCAGTGTGAATTTTCAATCAAACTATTTCTCAAATAATTGTATACTAGCCTTTATTCTAATATATGATTGTGTAGAATATGAAATTAAGGTGTTATTAATGTTGGATCTTTGCCTTCTTATTTTTTATCCAGTTCTTTTAAAGCAGAAGCCAAATGTGTGTAGGCTTTGCTGTGTCTATCAGTTCTGCATTTCCTTCAATATAGTGTCTGCTATTATAGTTCAATGAATACTCGCACCTCTGCACACAGGAAATAGGGCCACATTAGGAATATAATATATATCAATTATTAACAAATTAATGAGTTTAACAATCATTATAGCAAAAGTGCATTATACACTATAATCCCCTGTTTTGTTTAATAGCTTAACGGTCCAAAGGACTTTAACCTTGCGGGAGCTAGACATTGCTTGAACGTGACCACCCTTTTGTAAAACGTAGACCACTGAAATATTCTAATTCTTGAGGAGCATAATCCCAGCACTCGGGGAGGTTAAGATCTTGGCAATTTAGACATTTAGTAAGACCCTGTCTCAAAATTTAAAAACTTTTAGAAATTCTGGGGATATAGCTCAGTGAAAAGGCCCTGGATTCAATCCCTAGTATGAAAGAGAAAAAACAAGAACAAAAATAACAGTCAACAACAACAACAACAATTAAAAAAAACAAGAAAGAAAAAGAGAAAGAAAGAAAGAAAGAAAGAAAGAAAGAAAGAAAGAAAGAAAGAAAGAAAGAAAGAAAACTGTTTTTTGGTGTCTTTTTGACACAGGGTCTTGCTATGCAGTTCAGGCTGGCCTTGAGCTCACTTTGTAGCCTAGGCTGGTTTTCAATTTACAATGATCCTCCTGCCTCAGCCTCCAGAGAGCTGGGATTATAGGTGGGATTATACCACCACACCTGGTGGAAAAGAGCAGTTTAAACTCTCATCATGATGACTTTCCACCTTCTCCTTGTTCACATTTGCCCTTGACTGCGGGGAGGGGCAGGTAGAGCGGCCTAGACTAATTCTGAACTCCCAGTAAGGCTATGGTGAATAGGCAGTAGGGCATTTGAGTTCAGAGGGATTTCTCCATGGGGATGCACACTGCCATGGGTGTGTTCAGTGGTCCGCTCTGGTGTGGTGGGAACAGTGCCGTCTCCGCTGTGCGACACTGACCCAGAACAGGAGTGGGAGGGGCCTTGAGTGGGTCCAGCGGTGCCGGGCCCTGGGTGCATGTGAAAGGTAGAGGAGATTGTAGATCGGACAGGTGAGCTTCCTAAAGCTGGACTGTGGAAAGTCAGAGCCCTGTATGAAGACACCGCCTGACAGAGGCGTGCCCAAATTTGGCAGTATTCCTGAGGGATTCTCACTTCACTGATAACAAATAGTGTATGGAGAGAAGGGTTTTAAAAATACTGTTGTGGCTTGTGTCTGGATGTCCCCCAAACCTCATGCATTCATAGGTGGGGCCTTTTCAGAGGTGGCTATATCTGGAGTGTGTGATGCTGAGATTGATTCAGGTGCAATGCTAGGATCAAGGGCACTGGGATTAAGGTATGAGTGCTACCCAGCCTAAGTATCCTGGGGAAGATTTGAGGATTACAAAGAGTTGTGTCATCCCTTGCTCGCTTCGACGCCTTCCTCTTGTCGTGAATTGTTTCTTCTCTGTGATGCCCCTGAGCCATGTCACCCTGCCTTGGAACCAGCTGATTATTGACTGAAACCTCTACAAACTGTGAGCTAAATAAACTTTCATCCTTTAACTTTGGATGTTGAGTATTTTGTCTTTTTTTTTTTTTTTTGGTGCTGGGGATCGAACTCATGACCTTGTACCTGCCAGACAAGCGCTTATGCCGCTGAACTAAATCCCTGGCCGAGTATTTTGTCTTAACAAATGACAGAAAAGTAAGTAAGACAAATATCAATAAGGAAAAATCAATTATATAACCTATAAGAAAAATTAAATTAGGTTTATAATTAACTATTACAGAATTGTCATGTGAAAGAGGCAAAGATTATGCAACCCCCCCCATTAGAAAAAAATATAACAAAGATGTGCCAGAACATTAATAAAAATGTTTGTTCTTTTCCCCCTGGATTTTATAATGTCTTTATAGGCATTTGGAATTTGAAAAAATGTAAATTTGATGTGTTTTTTAGGTGAAATAAATATTCTTTTGGTAGTATAAAAATTATTTATGTAAAGAGGGCTCCAGATTTGTATGGATTCCAAGCCTTGCAGAACCTAGATGTACCAGATTCCATGCACTCCACGCTGATTAAGCCAGGCCTCCACTCCCCTCTGTGGTTAGTCGAGGGGTGGACAGTCCTTCCCCACTGGCTGAGAGTCAGCTGGGGCCACTGGAAGGTATCTTGAAGTCTAGACAAAAGCTGATCTCTGAAGTACTTGAACCCCAGCCCAAGTTGTGACATATCAGGTCTCTAGTGGCAGTCATAAAAAATCAGTTTGAACAGAAAAGCAAACCTCTTAGTTCAAGAGTTAACAATGCACCAGGGGTGGCAGCACACACGTAACCACAGTACTCAGAAAGCCAAGGCAAGAGGATTGCTGTGAGGCCAAGGCCATCCTGGGCTACATAATGAGTTATGTAAGGCCAACCTGAACTACACAGGGAGATCAAGTGTTGAAAGAAAAAAGAAAAAAAAAACAAAGAAAAAGAAAGAGAATGCAACATGTTGAAAATGTGACACTAGGCTAAACTATAGGGGAATGTAGTAAAACAGAGCCTGTTTTCCTAAGGTGTTATCTATCTAATAGAATAGTCTCTATTAGAGTAGAAACTATTCTAATCATTACATCTTTCATACTCCATAAGTATCAAGACTGTATTTTGGATACTTTATTTTTAGTTTTGTAAGTACTAAAAAATTAACAGTCTTTTCTAATTTATTTTTATCTCTTTTTTAAGCAATCTGGGAATTTGCAGCCATGTCAGTCCCAGTTTCAGGTGTGCTGGGAAATTCAGGCATGCTGGTGCGGCTGGAGCACACCTTGTAGGTTAAACACATGTAGACTTTTGCAAGCACAGGAGAAGTGATCTTTCTTAAACTGACTTCCATGGTTTTGTTTTTCACAAACCAACCTGGATTGTTCAGGGCGGCTTTCACTGCTCCTAATGTGAGTACGTGTTCTCTTTTTCCAACACATTCACGACCATCAGAAGACATCAGCCTGACACACATAGCACCAAGGCCTCATGTCCACCATCGGTTTCCTCCTCTCTGTCTGTTCTGTTCTTGCACAATTCCACTTTGATTCCACAGGCATTTTAGTGGTTTCTTATGGGCACTGTGGCCACTGCAGCCAGGTCCCTTCTTACTGCCACAGCCCTTACTCTCAGTTTGGTTGTGTATTAATTGATATTAATTTGTTTTAGAAGCTCTTAGTTTATTCAATGTGAAAATACAGAAAACTAAGAACAAGAGAAATTGAGCTCATGTACACTTCCAGAAACTTTAATTTGTGTAGTTCATCGCTTTTCTACATATGTGCTTTACTTGAAAAAAATCTGTAACCTATTTTATATGCCATTGTACACAGTTTGTTATGGTTTATGTCTGGATGTCCCCCCAAAGCCTCATGTGGTCATGGGGAAGGCAGGCTCTTTGAAGATGGTTGAATCTAGTGTCTGTGATTGGTTCATTGTGCTGCTCTGGGATTGGCAGTGTGAGTGCTGCACCCACCAGGGGACAGAGTGGCATACTATATAGGGAGAGAAGGAGGCATGCTTTCCCCTTTTGCCCTTTCACTCTTGTCTCTCACTGCCCTCCATGAATGTGTGCCCTTAGCTACACCACCCTGCCTTGGAACCAACAGACTATGGACTGAAACCCCCACTAATTTTAAGCTGAACAAAGCTTACCTTCCTTCATTTTGGGTGTCAGGTATTTTGTCTCAGCAATGAGAAAAAAATAAGGAAGACACTGTCGTTTCCTTCTTTTATTTAGGTGACCTGAGGGGTTTACCACAGAAACATCTTCCTGTTTCACAAATTTGGGTTCACTCTCAGATTGTGATCTGCACCATTGGCCCCCTGGGAAGTCATGCATTTTTATCAGGTGGCCTTGATGACACCCACTGGTGTCCCAGTGTTGAGCCTTCAGGGTAGCCTGTAGCATTGTCTTGGATGCGAAAGCCAGGGCAAACCTTTTTTGGCTACCTTCCAGTGCCACCATATAATTCAATATCCAGCCTTTGTGCCCTCCTCTCAGACTGGCTTTGTCTGTGGCTGTGTCTCACAGCTCTCCTCTTACAAGCTTGCACCTATAACTTTTCTTCACCTTGGGATAATTTGCTGACTCTCATGGATGAGAAAAAGTATTAAGTAATTAACCTTACAGCTGTTTTTACAATTGTGTTTCATCATTCCATCATTTTGCAAGGTTCCAATTTGACTTCCTTTTGCCACTTTGTTTGGATTGATTTTTTCTCATCTGCTTATTTTTTGGGATCCATACCTTTATTATCCTTGCCCTATCTTGAGCAACAGTTGGTCTTCATGATTCTAATTTTCTTTTTGTCAGAGTCCAAAGCCTTGGTGAATAGCGAAATCACATAAACATTTATAGTGGCAAAAATCTATTTTCCTCATATTCAAAATACTAACCAAGCGGGAACTTGACATATGTTCTTATACTTTTTTAAAAAAACAGTAACAAAACTGTATTACATGCAGGAAAAGAAATGGATTTGCAGCGTGAGTTTGGGCAAAGTAAAACTAGGAAAAGAAGTCCACCCAGTGGCACTAGGTGAGAGGGAACACATTGGCCCATGTTCTTACACTTATTTTATAATTTTTATCCTCTCTTTAGAGGATGTGGGTAGATGAGGGATTGTTTAGAAAAACTTCACCTTGCTCTCTGCTGATAGGTGGACCCTGGCAGGATGAGTTCACAGCAAAATGTAGAACTGTGTCTTCCATTCTTGGTTCATACAGATTTTCATTTTCTAACTTATATTTTATGCAAGTAAGGTTGTCTCTTCAGATTAAACCTTATAGAAAGTGTAGCACATAAAGCAGTTTCTTAAAAGCTTAATCTCGCGTCTCTGCAAAAAGAAAGAGAAGAGGTTCAGATGGGAAAGAGATAGAAAGGAAAGTCTTGGGTGTTGGGAAAAGAGGAAGGGGGTGACAGAGTAGGAAGATGGGGTGTGTAGGGAAGAAGTCAGGGATCCAAGTCAATACTGTGGTTTAAAATTTGAGAGCTACATATTATTTGAGTTGCTGTACAAAATGAAACTTTACAGATTCAATCTTTGTTCTAATCTAATATGTGTCTTGTAATCTGACCATTTTATGGGTTAAACATTATGTAGAGAAAGAAGAGATATTAATTAGTATTTCTTATACTCTAGAGAACTTGGATACATGTCAAAATTATACGAAGTTTCTGTAGACAGAGTAACAGTTTTACAAGACATGTTTTAAACTACACGTCCATTGTGGAGAGTGGCACTGAACGGGCACAGTCGCTCATCAAGAAGGTTAGTAGAAACAGAAAATGGATTTATTGTCATAAGTTTCTATCCTGTGGCCTCTGTGTCATTAATGTGTTGGAAATTCTATGGGGTGGTGGAAATGTCAGTGGCTCCCTGGGCTTCATTGATCAATGAAGGACTGATTTTCCCAGCAGTCAAATCTGTGGCCTTAGGACGAAAAGATGGGGGAAGACAAGAAGCCATTCTTACCTCCCTGCCACCTGCCTTTCTCTTCCTCCTCCTACAGCCATGCTCCTGGCTGGGGACAAGTGGACCGTCTTCCTCCAAGGCTGCAGCCTGGACAATAACCCACTGGATTTCTTTTATGAGCCCTTAGATGCTTTGCTAGCTCCAGCAGAATCCTGACTCCCTGGACTGATGATTATTTTTACACTGTGGCCAGGATTTCAGCATATGAGGCTGAAGTGCTCAAAGTCTCTGGTTTCTTGGTTAAATTGGAAAACGATTCCACAAAGTTGGCACCAAAACTTAAATAACTACTGTATGGGAGGTGTTATTCAATTCTAGACAAAAGGAGAAATACTGCTTTATAACATCATAGCTAATACAAGGCACACTACACATCTATATATATCCTCTACCTTTGTAAAGGTATTTAATGCATCTATAGTATCATAAATAAAAAAGAAAAGACTCATAAAATAGTAGGTCATTCTTGACCCCATCTGTTTGCTTACAAACCTTTGTTGGTTGCTGTTGTATGCATGCTCTGTGTGGCACAAGGAGGGATACGCTCTACGGAGTGTTCTTAAAGAACTGATCATCTCAGGAGGGAAGGCGGGACATGCACACAACCAATTCAGACAAGACATGTGCTCTATGCAAGTTTGTATATAAAGCAACTGCTTCACAACCATGCAGACTAATCCTGCTGAAGGCTTAGCAGAAGGGAGGCAATGTAAACCAGTCCCAACAGGCACTGAGCACGGATTATGCATACTGCACTAGACATTTGTATCCTTAGAAGGCTCCCAGACAGAGACTGTCTGCCCCAAGCTTGGGAGGCCGGAATCCATACCTAAGGTGCAGCAGGGAATGGGAATGGGCTCAGGTGGAAGCTAAGACTGAAACTGTTTTGAAGAAGTGCCCGAGTATGACATTGTGGATGTGCCATCCCTAATATAAAGCTATTAAATATGGGACTTTGGGCTTTGTCCCCACAGAAGTCTATAAGAAGAGTAAAAATCTTTTTAAAAATAAAACAAAGATAATATTTTTTTCCACACAGACTTCTAAGTAGGCCATCTCTGCATAGAACTAGATTAGCTGTGAATGTGGAAAAAGTCATTTAAGAATTCCTCATTCTCAAGAAGAATATTTCAACTTTGTTACCAGTTCCTTAGAAACCTAGAGCTTCTAGAAGTTTCTTAAGGTGATGAGATATAATGTGGTTGCAGTGTTTGGTGCTAGCCTCTTATTTAGAGGGATCAAAGGAGAGCAGTTTAAAAAATCTTAAATAGAGAGGTTAAGGAATGGGTTGTGCCTTAATTGTCCATTTCACCAGAACTCAACATTTATTTATTTTGATTGCTTTTTTATTTTAAAGAGAATAAAACCAAACAAAATAAAACAGAATAAAGCCAATCAAAATGAAACACGGAAAGTGATACAGGACCTCAAAACAGGATAGCACAAAATCAACAATGGCTACCATAAATATATCTTATTATCTTCAAAATTGCTGCTTATACCATCAGACACAATAAAATTAAACAAAACAGGACAGAATAAAACCAATCAAACCAGAACATTGAATAAAACAAAACAGTAAAATGAAGCAAAACAAAATGGTGAGAACAATATTGGATTCCAAGAACAAGACAGAAGGAAACCCTCCCCATATTTGCTACATTGCATACCATTATCCTTTTAATAAATGCTCAGACTACCGGCCTTAGGCCAGTAAAGTCAATCAAACGCTACAATCAATAAGTTGTTTTGGTACCTGAGATGCTTTTAACTCAGCCTGCCCTCTGAATCCGATAGTTGCTGTGGGGGGTGGGGTGGGGGATAGGGTGGGGTGGGTGTTCTTGCCTCACCACCCACGCTGTGGTTTGCTCACTGGAAGGATGAACTGGCTTCTTTCTTCTCTTTCTGGTCTGGCATGGTTTAAGCCAGCTCACAGGAAGAGCTAATTGGCTCCAGAACTCAAAATTTAGCATTTATATCTGTCATGTCTTAGGAAAAAAAATTCCACAGTAATTATGTTAAGAGAGAATTTTCATGGGGGCGTGGTTATATATGTAGTGGAGGCCAGAAAAGGTAAAAAGAAAAGACATGAGTACAGAGAAGTGCAGGGCAAGAGGTAGTGGTCACCACCAGGCCGGGGTCCGAGCAGGCAGGCTGGGGCTATGGGCCTGGGCACCTTGGAGGAGGGATGGGTGGCCCTGGAATCCAGGCCTCTGAGCTGAGGAGCTTCCTGGACCATGCCAATCTGGCATCCAGACCAGAAGATGATGGTGGCCTGAGCCATAGGGCAGCTTGTGGGAGGTGGACAGGATGTGGGCAGCTGTTGCAAACATTCAGTGCTGCTGGGCTCGCAGGCCCTGCACAAGAAGTAGAAGGAGCAGTGGTCTCCTTCCTCGTTCCTTCCGTTCCACTCAAACCCCTTGTTAGTGGAACCTGGCAGGGACCTGAGTAGCAGTGGCAGGAGGTGGCCTGTCCCCCAGCTAGGAGATACATAGCTCCAGTGAGACCCCAGGCCCCATGCAGAAGGTGGGTTTGATCCCAAGGGAGCATTGATGCCCAAGACCAAATGTGTGTGAATCACTAAAATAACTTCTTTACCATGAAATTTTGGCTCAGCAGTTGTAGAGTGTGGTCCAGAAATCTTCATTGTTGGAAAGGAACCTTGAATCATCTTGATGCAGGCGATCTTCAAAACACACTTTCAGACATGCTGTCTTAGGGCCTTTAAGTAAATCCCTAAATCAAGTTAGAACAGTGTTTGTGACAGGCTTGGCGTCACCAATTTAGGTCTCTGAAACAGACACATGAGTTAATTTTGCTGTAAGTTTTTCCACTTGAAAATGCTCGTAAGAAAAGTGCCTCAGCAGCATCTTAAGACAGTAATAAGACACTCTGACCATCTTGGTATCCAGTGTTTATTGTTTTGAAATTCATGCATGACTTCTGTAATTTAATATCAGGAAGGATAAGCCCCTTTTCAGATACATTTATGTATTCATTAGAGCAAGGAACGAAAGGAGATAACGCCTTGAGTTATCTTGTGCTTTAGCTGACAGGCAGTTAGTGTAAGCTCACCTGAGACTTCTGGTTGACCATTTTGTTTTTTATCTGAATATCCTTCCAGTGATGAACCATCTCATCTTTTATTTCTTGAAACACACTAGACATAAATAAATACATATCATAGTGAAAATCGTTCCTGTTATGATTTTCAAAGCACTTTTAGGCATAGTATTGTATGTTCCTCACTGATTAACTCAAAATATAGAAAGGGCCAGAGTTGATGTTCTAGAGAGGACAAAATTCATCTTGCAGGTATTTAATTTATTTCTGCTGTTTGTTAATAATCAGACCTTTGAAACTTGAGAATGACAGCAAAACGTTATTTTGCTAGGAGTAAGTAAACAGTTAAAGATTCAGGCATAGAGTGACACAGGCTTGTAAGACTTCCTGGTCTTGTTTTGAGTATGTTTGTTGCAGAGATGTTTTGCTTCTTTTCTGTAATAACTTGCTGGAGTTTAATTTATCAGTACCATATTGTGCACAATTCCTGAGAAAGGATATAAACAATGGCACACCTGGACCCTTACTTTATAGTTGTTTTCTGATGATTCTGTCTAATAAAAGAGATCATTTAACTACCTCTCTGTCCACATTGCCTTTGAAATGAGTCAGCACACTCCGTCTTTACTGTGGCAAGCGGTACAGTGTTATGGTACCGACCCCACTTTTCAACAAGTAGAGCACACATGCATGGGCACATATTTGTTTCCTGGTTTTCACATCATTGCATTCTTGTAGCTAACACAAATAATATAATCTGGGAGAATATTCAACTTAGGGAGCATTTTTGTGTTTCACAGGCAAAGTGCTTCCCATTACTCTTCTTGCTTACCTAAAATTCATCATGGAAACAGTTTTGGTGAGAGTGACAAAATCCTGTCATTTGACCATAGAATTGCACATAGGGCTCCCCTAATTATGGGGACTATTTGTTGTTTACTACCCATGTCTCTTACTAGAACAGTGGGAGAGACAGAGAAGTGGCATCACTTCTGTTATTCTGCAATTTATTGCAGGTCTAGAAACACTTTTTAAAATATAAACTACTTATTCCAAAAATATGTTTCTTTAGGAAACAGTTTTGGTGACTAATGGTAATTCTATGAAGCTCAGTCATGGCCTGTAGCCATCTGTGGTCCCCTCTTTGCAGGTGGTACATCACTCTGAGGTAAGGTACTTAGCTACTTTTGCGCATTTTGCATGCAAAAAGACATTGCCTCTCACTGACTGCTGACACAGGATTTTCTAAGTGAGTTAAATGGGGGAAGAAAATAGAATTTGACTTGATTTTTGAATGTGTTGAGGGTTCCCTTCAAGTCTATTTGTTGTAGTGAAGTTTTGTGGCAAGCGTTTAATGTGAACAAAATGTATCCGCGTGACATGTTGATGATTCATTTTCAGGAGCTAACCATCTATTTATAATGCTTTCTACTTTTTTTTCTTACTTGTTTGCAAGTTAAATGTAATAATGGGAAAGTTTAGACGGATTTAGAATTATCACTCATGAATTACTTAATGGCGTACATGGATTTTAGCAAACATCTGTATTTTGTGTTTTAATTCGGTCGAATCATACAGTGGACCGTAACTGAGTCACAAAGAAGGAAACGAGCTTGTGCCCAGTGTAGGTGACCAACTTGGCGTGCTCAGTGTCCCTACGCAGGGAGTGGATCTCATAAATCAGCTCCCTCACCTGGCAGGAAAGACACCATTCAAGTCCACAGTTCGAGGCCTAGCTGTGAAATCCAAACATCTAGGAAAACAGGAGGTATTTTTGAGACTCAAAACCTAAGCTGGCCTTATCCAACCACAGGTTATGGGCAGTGAAAACTACTGAATTCTCTGTGACTTTCTATAAATCTCAACTGAGCGGCCTTAGCAAAAATATTCATCTGGACCACTACAGAACTGGTGTGTCTGATAATGAGAAGCTTCCTAGATCCTGAATATATGAAATGTGCCCCTGCTTTCTGTCTAAAATCTAGATGATACTGAATTCCAAAGCTTTTTAGTCCACGATAGTTCCTTTTCCTTGATCTGAGGTCTAACTTTTTTTTTTCTCTGAGGTACTGGGGTTTGAATTTAGGAATTTTGCTCTGAAATACATCCCAGAAATTGTCCTGAGATAAATTTTTATTGAGTGGCTAAATTACTTAGGCTGGGCTTGCACTTGGAATCTTCCTGCTTCAGCCTCCCAGTGTGCTGGGATTATAGTTCAGGGCTACAATACCCAGTTTGTATTAACTCTTTTTCTACCTTGCTTTGAACTTTACAGATATATTTGTATATTATTATTGTTTTTTTTTGTTTTGTTTTGTTTTTGTTTTTTGAGACAGGGTCTTGCTATGTAATCCAGGCTGGCCTTGAATTTGTGGGGATCCTCCTGCCTCAGCCTCTCAAATGCTGGAATTATAGGCGTGCACTACCATGCCTGGCTGTTGTTGCAAATATTAAAGGCAAAATTCTGTTTGCATCCTCTTGTTATTAGTGCATTGTGGAACCCGAACTGCTTGATGCAAGAGCCTCACATAGTGTTAAGAGGGGTGTAGTCAGGTCCTGATCAGGCTGCTCATGAAATGTGTGGCAGCTCATAAGACTGTGCTGCAGCCCACCTCAAAAACAGAACAGAACAGAACAGAACAGAACAGAACAGAACAGAACAGAACAGAACAACAACAGAGCAAAGCAGAGCAAAACAGAAAGAAAGGGGCCCTGAAAGTGGGTGGTGGTCCTTGTTTTGTGCTGCTGTTGGAACCCCTGCGCATTCTTCCTTGGGCTAACATTAGCAACTGTAAGCTTCATACTTTTTTTTTTTGCCAGGACTTCAAGAAACTTAGGCTGTGAACTGAGGTATCACTAACCAGAAAAGTAAGGAAAATCGACAGAATCGGTGCTGTGCTTGTTACGGGGTGGGGGTGGAAAGAGCAATCCAGGATTTGGGCTGGCAGCAGCAGTGTTGTGAAAAAGAAGACGAAAGCATTTTGCATAAGCAGCACTGGGTTTTTACAATGGCCAGTGGATGCCTTTAAAAACCATTGATTGTATCAGTAGAGACATAAGGTTATGACTGGGGTTGGAGGGAGGTTGCCCCTTAATTTTCAAGTTTTTATCAATATCTGTGATACATATTGTGGAATTTTAAGCAATCCATGACAAAGTCAGATGAAAAAATTAAATATTATATACATAATAATTCCATATATATATATATATATATATATATATATATATATATATATACATGCATATAAAAATAGCCCTTGTTTTGAGGTTTTGGAGTTTATTTCCTTTCCAAAGTTGTTTATTTTGTCCATAAAGCTATTTATTACATGGCATTCTCATCATATGATCCTTTCCCAAGGAGTTTTGCTTCATAGGATTAGGATAGCACATGTACATACCTTTATTTTCCATTTTAAATTTCTTATTAAAATTTAGAGTCCTTCAGACTGAGAGCATTAAGCAGCACTCAGTGTAAGAAAATATCTGGTTACCATGGGGATTGGGAGCTATTCCAGGCTTGTTTGACCTCTTTTCTTGACTGCAGGTAATTTATTCAAATAACATCAAAAGTTACTTCCCAGGAGAGAGTCCATTCCTTGATACGTGTCTTTAGAATTCTTCAATGCCATTGGTCAGAAAGGTGAGATTTTCCAGATTTACTCTCCTGAAAATCCAGCCCACAATATTTCCTTGGGTGATAATAATGGCATCATTTCCTGCACACTTACGATAATGCTAGCACAGGTTTCATGTGATTCTCAAAACCCTTGGTGGGAGTATTGTCAGTTAGTATTACATTTGACAGAGAGAGAATTAAGCACTCCAAAACAATTGTTTCTGTGAGGTAGAAACAATAGTTTTGAAGTGCTTTCTCTTTCCTGTTCAAGAAGTCCAGAAGAATCAGTGCAGGTTTGGTGTGACGGGGTAGCAGAGACTCAATATCTTTCTGATACCTCTGGAATATGTAGCATTCACTCCCAAGATTACCTCATGGACAAAGGAAGGGGCCGGGGCTCCTGCCATCATGTCCACATTCTAAATAGAGAAAGTGCACTTCCCCAAAGCAGCACACAGCTTTTTCACATGCAGCCCAGACTTACACCATGGCCACATCCACTAGTAAATATTCCTTGCTCCCCAGTCATCTGTGTGTCCAGCTAAAGTCTAAGATTCTTTTGCTCTACGAAGGGGAAAATGGATACTGAGAAGAGCTAGAGATCTGCCAAGTTTGAGTGTTGTAGTTATTTCTAGCCTACAAAAGGGAGAAATGGAGCCAGAAGTGCACAGTATTAGCTTGGTTGGGTTGGGACACAGCACTCACTAACCACGACTTACAGGACGCCACATTTAGTGTGCCCCAGTCTCCTGGGTGTGCTCCCAGGAAGATCTGGATGTCCGGGCATGGAGCCGCGGAGGGGCAGCGCCACTGGGTTCATGGCAAGAGTGCTAGAGCAGAAGATGCCAGGGACCCGACCAGGATCCCAAGACCACAACTTCCCGACCCCCGTCAGCCGGGGGCCCCACAGCGGACCAAGCAACTGTGTCCTGAGCCTCAACAGGAGGTTGGTGTACCAAGTGCTCAGAGCCAGGATTCAAACTAGGGCTGGTAAAACTTTGGAGCTCTACATCAAAGTGCTCCTAGCTTACACAGACTTTTGACTTTATTTTGTCTCAACTTCTAAATCAGTAGAAAGGAAAACCTTTGCTGGCTGGGTTGCCAGGTCAGTCTATTCGAACAATGAAATCCTTTATTTTACCAAGAGTTCTTGGCAAAGGACGTGGTACTGGTATCAACTTGTGCAACCAAGCCTTTACCTCTGCTGACCTTTTGGATAAGTAGATTCACAGAACTTAGTGGCAGCTTTAGAAAATTGACTGGCGGGCAGATTAAGGTCTTATTTT
This sequence comes from Hydrochoerus hydrochaeris, assembly GCA_004027455.1. NCBI lineage: Eukaryota > Metazoa > Chordata > Mammalia > Rodentia > Hydrochaeridae > Hydrochoerus > Hydrochoerus hydrochaeris. Next base: position 112,017 of record PVLA01006186.1, on the reverse strand, counting down.
CAGTCTCCTGCTTGCTGAGGGTTGCAACAGGTTTAAATGCCATTGAAATATGCTTTGCTGTCCTACTGGTAGTTTACAGCTTCAATAGCATAATAAAGGAACAAAGTCCTCGATGAGACACGTATGAATACATACACAGGAATGACCTACGATCGGAAACACCACAGCAGTAGTCTTTGTTTCTTTTAATGATAAATTTTTAAGGTAAGGATAGCACATCTTAGAGTAAGTCGGACTACACTACTTCTAAGCTATTCAAAAGTTATTCTAGTTGGTTAACCTGTGCTTCTCTACTACTGTGAGTAGGAAATCAAAATTATACAGCACATCATGACCACGGACATTCCTCCTTTCCTTCCTTTATGCCTCCTTTCTCTTTCCTGCCTGTGAATTTTATTTCCCTTCTTTTCCTTAGCTTCAGTTTTGTCCCTGTTCTTGCTGCTGCAGTTTTTGTGGCTTTTTAATCTTTTATAGGATGGCTTAGCGCTTTGCTTCCTACTAGTGGGGACACACACACACACACACACACACACACACACACACACACACACTATGAGTGTGGATGAATAACTAAACAGAAAGTAAATACTGTGCTTCATAACATGTGGCAGTGTTAGGTTGCTTTGTCCCTGAAAACTTTCAACCTCTTAGAGACCTTTGTCAATCCATACTTTTCATAAGTGTGATTGAGATAAATTATAGACCTCAGTTATTTAACAAGGCCTTCATTTAACTAATCAGATAATCCTGGGGACACCGCATGGTTAATGACAAGTTTAGCAATGCGATGGGTTTTTTTAGAAGTCAGTAGACAATTTCAGTGCTGTGACAATTGACAGGAAAGCCCTCAGGCATGAGGAAGGCTGATGAGGAGGACAGGTGTGGGGGTTGTCACAGCGGGGTCAAGGGTCAGAAGTTCCTGCTTATCTACTGAGCATCTTTGGTTATTGATAAGCATTAAGCAAGAGCAGGGCCAGAAGCTGAACAAGGCGGACAATGATTTGCCTTTAATAGATCTTTCACTGACCTTTTTATTTCTTACTGTACTCATATAAGAAATAAATTAATGCGTATTCTTCATTAAAAACTATTCGAACAAGACAACCCCCACGTTCCCAGTGATTTTTTGACAGGGGTATCTTCAGAATTTTCCAACCATACTACTTTATTTAAATAAGTTGCAAACAAAGTCTAAAATTCGAGAATTTTGAAGAACATGACCTTGAGGTCAAAAGCCCAGACAGCTGACACAGATTACTTTGCCTGAGTAAACTCAGTAACTTTTTCTTAATCTCTTGATGCCTCAGTTTCTTTTGATGGTGTGTGATAAATTGGATTCTTCACACAGATTATTTTGTTTAACTTTTGCAACAATGCTGTAGAGAAACCATTGCGGTTTGTCCAAATCAAAGTTGAGGAAGTTATGCTAAAAATCCAAGTAATTCTCTGTCTAGTAAGCAGTGGAGCTTGAGAGGTCTTGTAGTATTTAATGTATATATTTGTCAAGAGAACTAAATGAGAAAGATGCATGCAAGGAGATCAGTAAAGTGCTCTGCATATAACAGACATTAATGGTTAATTTCAAGTGGGTTCTCACAGTGTGGCTTTGAGAATTGAAAATCACTGCCCAGGCATTTGAAACATTTTTTTACCAGAGTTTGCAATTTACTGAGCTGTCTTGAACATAAACCCCCTAAATAGAACAATAACTTTTTCTGAAGCATAGTTTATTATTCTGTGGCTTTGAATTTGTCCCTGAGAATCAAAAATTAAAATATTTTTACTATAATAACATATGATTATTTGTATGCTTCCTACTCATAGTTGGAGTTCTCTGAATCTGCAGATAAAGACTGGGATTTGTTGCCACTTGTGGTCACACATTGGAAAGACAGGTGAAGCCCACATCCCATGATATTCTTGGCTATAACTAAACAACAAAAACAAGGACAATGATTAGCCTGTGAAGGAGGTTATTTTATCACATGGCAAGGAGTGTGGAGCTCTTCCCGCTTCTGGATTGTTCATTGGACCATATCATTGAAGACCCAAGACTTTTCCACTTTTCTGTGCCCCTGTGCTTGGGGTGCTGACCGGGTCCTCAAATTTCCTTCTTTATGAGTTCAAAGTGGCTGCTGCCCATTCAGATGAAACATGAACATCTGGAAAGAGGTTCATTTCCTTCCATGTGTCACCTTTCCTTAGAGAGTAATACCTTTTCTTGAAGTCTTCTTTGGAATTGGCCCTCTTGGTCACATGACATGAGTCATTCACTTTGCAAATGGTGTGACTCCACACTGACTGGTGCTGAGTTTCCTGGGACTGGAGAGAAGCCCATCCTGTCTTGGGTAGCATGTCAAGGATAACCAAGGCTGAGATTATGTTATCAAGAGAAAGAAACGTGTTACAGCTGTATCTAAGTGTCTCCCCAAAGCCTCATGCGGGAGAGGCGGGGCTTTTTCAGAGGTGGTTGGGTCTAGAGTGTGTGATGCTGGGATTGATTTACGGTGCAGGGCTAGGATTAAGGGCGCTAGGGTTAACCGTGAGAGTGTACCTGCCTTGAGGAGCCTGGGTAAGATATAAGGGATAGAAAGAGCCGTGGTCTTCCCTTTGCTGCCTTCTTCCTTCCATGAACTGTTCCTCCTCTGGGACGCCACCTTGCCCTGGAGTCAGCTGATTATGGACTGAAACTTCTACAAGTTGTGAGCTAAGTAAAACTTCCCTCCTTTAGTTTTGAGTGTCGGGTATTTTGTCTCAGCAGTGACAAAATGGAGCGAAGACACAATGTAAGACAAATAAAAATTTGATTGCATGATTTTTTTTGGAGAAATTATACTCAGAACAAAAATTCAATACAAGATAAAACATATTTACCACCCACACGTTTAGGTATGATGTATATTATTTCATCCAAAATCCATTCATTCTTTAGTCTTCTAACAAATATGCCTTATTTATTACACGTCAGGCACCATTGTTAGTAGAAAGGTAGAGAACTGAATGAGACAGACAAGTATCTGTATTCAGAATGCTTTCAGTAGCAAAAGACAGAATAGGAAACCAAAGTATCTTAAACAACAGTAACATTAAACCAGGCCCAGTTTAACACCTCTAAAATGTTGTCAAGGATCTAGTTTCTTCTCTGTGTCATCAACATCCTGATTTTTGCCTTTACTCTGTCATTTCATGGTCTCATAGCTTCAAATACATCCCCTGATTTCAAACCAGGAAGAAATGGAAAAGGAAGCTCTTTTCTTATTCTTATCCTTTTTAAGTAGATTGAAAAAGTCCAAAAGCCACTTCACAGATTTCCATGAAGCACTGTCATACCAGACTCCTCAACAACAAAAGAGTACGGGAAAGTAATTACCTAACAAAGAGTTAAGAGACCCTACACACCATTGCCTCAAAGAATGGGGGCTGTGCAAAAGGAGAGACTCAGGGTGATGGCAAGTCATGCACAATGCCTTCCATTGTGTCCTTTTTGGAATTAATTCTCTGACTGCTTCTTGGAACAACAGTAGATCAGGAGTATGTTTCACACTTTAGCCTTCAGAATTAAATAGGAGAATTTGTATGGTAAGCACATCTTGGTGTTTTTGCGTGTTCCGATAGCAAGGCCATTTGCTTATACAATCTTAACCTGAATTTGGGAGGACAGTTGAGAGCTTTGCTTAGGCTTGTCTTGTGGGTAAAAGACGCCCTAGGGAGGGACAGGTGCAGAAGCAGACACCGGGTTAAGCTCTGGCCAGCTGTGACTCTGGGGTGGGAGGTGCTGTGAGAACAGTACCTGCTGATTTCCTTATGGAACCAGCTCAGTTGTTAGTTTATTTGTCTAGCTGCTCTTCTAAATAATCAGCTTCTTGAGGGAAGAGAACATATTTCACTTATTTCTTTATTCCCAGTACTAAAGATGGTGCTTGGCACAAACATAAGTACTCGGTGAAAGGCGAGGATTGGCATTGTCTTCGTGGGAATAAACTGTGGGGAGAAATGCTCAGACGTTTATATGAAGGAGGTAAGACTGGAAGTCTTTTAAAAATGCCAGGTAGTGGAACAATAGAAAGGGTAGCCAGCTGACAGGGCTTCTTAAGAGGGGCAATTTGACTCTTCTTTGTTTTTTATTTTTTTGCTCTCTCTGGAAGAGTGCCTTTGAAATCAGGTGGTATTTGTGCAAATTGCAAGGGTTTACATGGCACAGAATTCGGGCTAGAGAGCAAATGAGGTGGCACTCAGGAATAGCCTGTCAAAACAAGCATGATTTAGAGCACTCGTCCCACCTATTGCACCGCTTTTACGGCACTGCGGGCGGTGGTGACGTCCTTTACCGCAGCCGCACGCCGCCTCTGCTGGACCAGAGGAGTCCTGCAGTAGCTCAAGGGGGTGTTACCCTTGTTTCTTTATTTCTTCCAAAAGTTCAAAAAATGCATTTTCCCGACCTTAACTTTCAACAGACGCTTTGTTCAACTGTTGTTATGTCAGTGAAGTACAAATTCTTCACTGATGATAGTGTTTGATTACGATTCTCAGGTCCCCATGTGTCTGGTCAGGGGAAGTCTGCTTCAGGAGTGGGGGGTCTGCATGCTCCGGCCACGCCAGGCTCTTGTCAGCACCCGAGGGTGGGAACCCAGACCCCGGCCAAACAGTGAATCAGCTCATTTGCAAAAGCTGGCCTCACACTTGCGACTTTGCTACGTCAGCATCCCAAGTAGCTGGAACTACAGGCATGTTCCATGTCGGTCTCTAATTTTATCTTTTGAGTAGATATCTTTCCACATAATACAACATTTTAAAGGTTCCAACAGAAATGCAGTGGAAAAGTTCCTCCTACCTCTCTCCCCATCTAGCTATCTCTATAGCTAGCTTTTAGTCTAGTTCTTTTTGAGAAAAAGAGCCAAAGATTGATATGCATATTTTTGCATTTTTAATGTCCTAAGTCGAATTCCTAAATAGGGGCAAAAAGTGTAATTCTTACAACTATATTGCCAAAGTTGATTTTTCTTTTATATGAAATTGGCATAATTTGTAGAGTAAGTTATATGGGTTCACCCTTGGACTAATTAAATGTGTAAGTTGAATAATTATGTGAACCAGATATAAAATAACCATAAAAGGAAAACTAGGATAAAACTCGATGTAATAGTGTTGCGGTGTTTTACTTGGCGTTACTGTGGAGCTGACAGATGTGAATTATTCTGATTCTTGGTACAATGGAAAACTTAATTAATTTGTTATGTTGTACTCCAGCAGGTCCATAAATAATTTAATAATGGTAACATATGAATGGCTAGAGATACTAACTACTTTCTAATCTGCCTGAACACTGCACCATTTTTATAAATCAACATTCTTTGTTTGCAAGAAACAAAAACCATATTCTGCCTACTTAAAACAAACAAAACAACAATAACAAAGAAATTTTGTGGGAAGAATACCAGTACTCACTGGTAGAAATACCAGATTCTAAGCCAACACACTTGAGAAGGTCTGAGAACCGAGGGTGACAAGAATGGTCTCATATCAAAGATGACTTTGGGTACTTTTAGTAGACTCTACGTTGTAGATCATGGAACAGGAGACTACGCAGTTAGAGTGACCAGTCATGGTCGTGTCAGATACAAGAGTCCATTTGGATATATGTACCAGCAGAATTACAGTAGAAATGAAACACTTCTCCCAAGACTGAACAAGGCCTGCAGGTGTGCATAAGTCACAAGCATGCATATGTCAAACCTGCATATCACGGTCTTCATTGTGCCAACATCCCTCCTTCACTGAGGCCTCAAAGCTTCAGTGGGAAATTGGGGAATTGGGAAAGGTAGTTTGCTGTGACCGAGTATTAGAAGAAGGGAGTGCTTTGGCCCAGTTTCACAGGAGTTCTCACTGCGCATCAGTGCTAGTGGGGAGTGGCCCGGCCCAGCGCCACAGCCCTTCTCAGGGACAGAGAGGCAGACTGGGGAAGCGTTTCCCTCTGTATGCCATGGCGTGAGTGGCAGAGACGGCCGTTCATGTAGCATGGGAGAGACTGTCCCTTGGCTTGCATGTTCAAGGGCTCTGGGAAGGGAGGGACGGCTGGGCTGGCCCTTCGGAGACGGCAGGCGTGCAGTCGGAAGATGGTCCTGGTGAGGCGCCCTGCTACGGCTCTCCATCTCTCTCCTCCTCAGCTTCTGCTCCTCCGCCGGGGCTTTTCCAGGATCATGGGGTGTCCATACACAGCGCACAGGAATGTGTGCCGCAGGCTCCATTTTGTGGGGGAACCAAGCACCCCGAAAGAAAAGCTCAAGGAAGTGTTTGAGGGCAAATGAATGAGACTCCTAGACTGAGAATGCATTCTGTACTCCAGCCGTGATACAGGCCCAGAGGCGGCACGAGCCGTTTCTGTGTTTTTAGGGACTAGAGCTGTATGTTGTTAGCATCCATAAACCTTTGACTCGTTCTCTGATTGGAGAAAGAAAATGAAAAGAAGCTTGTTCCAATTACTTGCGATAGCTTTTAAGTACACCATTGCTTGTAAATATTTCCACTGGGTTAACCATTTATGAAATCACTGGGCTGGTGGTCAGACACAGACACCTGTCTGAGCAGACTGGATATGAAAATCATCCCATCCATAACGGGAGAAGAAGATGCTTTGTTCCTTTTGCCCTGAGAAAAGTCAATGTCATCAAAATTTTTACTTTTTCTTAAAATGACCTGAAAAGTTGAACGTGACTCTTTCTTATGCTGTTGTCTATGGCAAACATCTCAGCAGAAAATATAAGCATCTTTGAGTCTCCTCGATGAGTCTGCAGTGACACCGCGGGTGACGCTCTTCTTTCGTTTATGTTCTATCTACTTTTAAGGACTTTCAGGAGGCTCCATGAAACCAGAAGAAGATAAAATGTAACAAGACTTTTTACTAGAGAGATGGCTTAAGAGAAAGCGACAGTACTCTTTTTTTACTTTATGATGGAGTGGGGTTTATGCATGTAAGGTCTAAAAATGAAGTGACTGGAAGTGGGGAGGGACAAATCACAGGCTGAGGGGGGCATTTTGGAGAGTAGAGGAGAACAAAGGAGAATGGAGGCTGTGACCATGGTGGCGGCTGGCCCAGTTTCTGGTGTGACAATGGAGATAGACACAATGCACGACAAACCACTTTCTCATCAAATCAGTTAATTGTGTTGCTCCTCAGCAACAGGCGAGAACTATTCATAAACTGATTCCCTCAAGGACCCATCCCGAGAGGTTCATTTCATTTTTTACTTATTTCAGCAACCAAATTATTACACAGCAATAAAAAGGGATTCCTGGGTTTTCAGATTGGATTTAGAGGATTATTATCTTTATTTGTGAATTGAAAAGAGGTAAGAAAAATTGATAGAAATGGTTATGAAAATCAATGGGCTTGGCAGTGCACACTTGTAATGTGAGTACCCAGGAGGCTGAGGCAGGAGGATTGCTGAGTTTGAAGTCAGACTGGCTGAGAAAGAAAGAGAGAGAGAGAGAGAGAGATTGAGAATGTTACAGGTAACTGAGCTAGTTAGAAATATTACCGGCAGTCAGACAGGGCTAAGCCTCGAAGAAGCCAGCACAGAGGACCAGATGTCTGGTGACCTTGGAGGAGACACACACCTCTTAAGGTGGAACAGATCTCCCAACAGAAGACAAAACAAATATAACCACACCCTTAAGTATAATCCTTAGGGATTAAGTCTGGATCACTTTAAGAAGTCAGGAGTCACCATTCTAACCCCTAGGGAAGAGTCACTGCTCTCTAAGCAAGCCTGCTTTCTACATGACTCGCTTTCTCCTTTGTTCCCAATTTAATAATGTTACCTGAGCTATTAATCTTATTGGTTGACCATAGCTCTGTCCCTCCCCATGCCCATCTGCCTTGTGAGTTCCCAGTTTTCCCCAATTTTAGACCCATCTCACCTCATGGTTTTACTCTATAAAAATCCCAAGAAAACAGCCTCTTTGGCACCCACTCAGGACCCCTTTTCTCTCTCAGACAGAAGCTTTCTTTCTCTCAATAAGTATTTCTGCTCTTAACCTCCATTATTCCTAAAATTCATTCTTTAATTTTAGAGAACACGAACTCATAACTCATTCTGGATATAGTAGGTTGGGAATTTCATTCCCATATATCAATGGCATATTGGCACCTGTATTTATATTATTATTTAGGACTCAGCATGATAGACTTGTATGCAAAAGCCTTACACTTCTTTTACCAAGGTTGGGTATTTGATTGACACAATCAATTCCTGGTATTTTTTTTCTTTTGTTGTTGTGTTTTTAAAACAAGTCTCACTATGCAGTTCAGGCTGGCCTCCAATTCACTTCCTTTGTAGCCCAGGCTGGCCTTGTATGCACAATAATCCTTCTGCCTCAGCCTCCCAAATGCTGGGATTATAGGTGTGTGCCACCAAGCCCAGCAATTCCTGGAATTTAAATCTTGGGTAGAGGATTAAGGGGAGAAAAAATGGTAGGAAATCATTTATTGCAGGGCTGGGGTCCTGGAGCTGGGCCACTGTGAAGCCGTTCTGGTCATCTCCGGCTGGGGACAGCTTAGCTTGGCACATTTGACAGCCAGTTCCTCAGCTGTCCTTCCAGACCTGAGGGCCGATGTCTTTCACTGAGCTCCTGTTGTGCGAATTGACCCTACCAGCTAGGCAGGCTAAAGGAAAACTGACTTTGTACTTGGGATATTAGCAACATGGGACCATAGTTAGAAGTTATACATCGATTAGTTAAACAACACTTATTTTTCATCACTTTTTAAAAAAATCTATTTTTATAAAATATCTGCATTTAATCATCTGCTCCTTGTATTTTGGGGGATAATAATGATGAACAGACCTTTCCATCACCCTTTTATTTAAAAACACTTATTTTAAAAATCTTGCAGTGAATACTTACTAGTGATACATATAATGATTTTTGGGGGGGAGGGAGGTTAAGACAGGGCCTCACTGTGTGGTTCAGGCTGTCCTTGAACTCACTATGTAGCACAGGTTGGCCTTGAACTCATGGCAATACCCCTGCCTCAGCCTTCCCAGTGCTAGGATTATAGACAAGTGCCACCACACCTGGTGAGAAATACCATGATTTTATAAAGAAGCGAACGGGACACTTGAAAGAAGTAAAGTGTTATTGAGCAAATAAACAGGGAATACATTTTGGGTAATGATTTTATGAAAAATGCATGAAACAGATGTAATAGTGCAATGATGATTTAGAAATGAAAGCCAATCAATCAAGAGTGAAGGAGTTTTATCGCCAAGCCTGGCGACACAGTCTCTGTTGATGGATCTCGAGACTGCGCGCCTAACAACTAAGGGTGCTTACCTTTATAGTGGGTATGGGGAGGACGAGACTAGCAACGATTGATGAATTCTGGGTGGTAAGAACACGGGGAGAAAGTTGGTTGGTTATTGAGGGTGGCAAGTGAAGCGTCAGTTCGGGGAAAAGGAAACTTATCTTATGAAACAGAAACTTAAGTAGGAAACAGAAACTTAATTTTAGAATGGCGCATACAGAACAAGATGGCAGCGCATTTGGTTAGTCAATGGTCTGAGCATTACACAGATAATAGATGTTTTAAAAATATCTGACATCAATTGATTTATTATTTGCCATTGGCGTATCAGAACATAGATCCTGTTCTAGCTGGGATTATTTCATACTTACTTGCTCCCCATTATTTAGATACCACAGAGAGACCTTGTCTTAAAACCACAAAACAAAGCAAAAGATTAAATGAACAAAAAAAAAAAATTCAAGGCTACTGAGCTTGAATTTGATATATGGGAATGAAACTCCTAACCTATTATGTCCGGAATGAATTTGTGTTCTCTAAAATCAAAGAACGAATTTTAGGAAAAATGAAGGTTAACAGCAGAATATATTTATTGAGAGAAGGAAAGCCTCTGTCTCAGAGACAGAAAGGGTCCTGAGTGGGTGTCAAAGAGGCTGTTTTCTTGGGATTTTTATAGAGTAAAACCATGAGGTGAGGTGGGCCTAAAATTGGGGAAAACTGGGAACTCATAAGGCAGATGGGCATGGGGAGGGACAGAGCTATGGTCAACCAATAAGATTAATAGCTCAAGTAAAACTGATTAAATTGGGACCAAATGGGAAAATAAATCACGTGGAGAGCAGGCATTCTTAGAGAGCATTGGGATTCTTAGAGGGATTGGAATGGTGACTGACTTCTCAAGGTGATCCAGACCTAATCCCTAAGGATTATACTTCAGGGTGTGGTTACATTTGCTTTGCCTTCTGTCTTGAGATCTGTCCCACCGCAAGAGGTGGATGTGTCCTCCAGGGTCACCAGACATCTAGTCCTCTGCCGGCTTCTTCAAGGGCCTTGTCTTGTCTGACTGCCTATAATATTTCTAACTAGCTCAGCTGCCTGTAACAATTTGACTCAAATACTCCCAAAAGTGAGAATTACAGTGGGCTTAGTCAGGTAGATTTGATAGAATCCAGACTTTGGGCTTATTTATTTTTCCCCTTTTGAAGGCCTGGCAACATTGATGACTTCTGTGTGAGACTAATTCTTGGTATATTTATTTAGAGGAAAAAGTCCCAGTCATTTATCACATTCTATTTTGTGTCATTATCCTGAAGGATCATCAAGTGTAATCCTCTTTGATCAACACACTTAGCATATTGCATTAACTTTCTTTTATATGCATTGAAGTTCATTGTCACAGTATGTAAAGCAGAGTAAGAGTTACAGAGAATACCAGGTGTTGTAACCATCACTGAACAGAGTCTGAGGACTCATAGGTTCTTTGGTTTGTGTGTATTTTGAGGCATGGTTTCATTATGTAGTTCAGGCTGGCCTTGAACTTACTATGTAGCCTACGCTGGCCTTGACCTTGTGGAGATCCTCCTGCCTCAGCCTCCTGAACACTGCTTGGATTACAGGTGTGTGCCATCTTGCCTGACTCACACAGTGCAGGTTCTTGACTTGTCACAGAAAAATAATTCGGGATGTATCAGTGGAAGGCACACACATTAAGCAGAATTTAAAAAATCCATTCTTACATGTCCAGTGTTTTTGACTTCTTCATATATTCTAGATAGTAATCCTTTGTCTGAGGAACAGCTGCCAAAAGTATTTCTCACACTGTGGTTTGTCTCTTTACTCTGTTGGTGGTTTCTTTTGCTGTGCAAAAACTTTTTAATAAGATGTGATCCCAGCAGTTGATTCTTTGAGATATTTCCTGTGTGTTCACAAAGTCTTCGCCTATACCAGTATCTTCAAGAGTTCTACCTATTGTGTCTTCCAGCACATTAAGTGTTTATATTTTAATATTTAGATCTTTGATCCATTTCAATTTTAGTTTAGTGCGAGGTGAAAGATATGGGTCTAGTTTTAGTCTTTGGCCTGTGAAAAGACAGTTTTCCCCCAGTTTTATTAAAGAGGCTGTCTCTCTTCCAGTGAAGGTGCTTGGCACCTTGGTCAAAGAGAAGGTGACCGAGTGCGCGCTTGCAGTGCCTCTGCCTCTTCTAATCTGTTCCCTTGATCTTTGGGTCTATTTTTTTTTTTTGCCAGTACTACAATTTTTTTTAAATCACAGTTTCTTTGTAGTATAATTTCAAGTCAGAGATTGTGATGCCTCCTATCTTGCCTTTGTTGCCCAGAATTGCTTTTGCTATTCTAGGTCTTTTTTGATCTGAAATAAATTTTAGGATTATTTTCTCTAATGCTGTGAAGCATGTTATTGGTATTTTGATCAGAATTGCATTAAATCTGTATAACAGTTTTGGAATTATAGCCACTTTCACTATATTAGTACTTTCTATATAAGAACAAGGGATATCTTTCTATTTTCTGACATTATCTTCCATTCCCTTTATTATAGTTTTGTAGCTTTCAATTTATAGCTCATTCATGGACTTGGTTAAATTGATTTCTAAGTATTTCATTTTTTGATGGTATTGTGAAATGTATTGCATCCCTATTTTCTTTCTCAGTGAGTTCGTTATTTGTACAGGAATGTTATCAGTCTTTGAGTGTTGACTTTGTACGGAGCTCTGCTGCAGAATTTGGTTATTAAATCTAGAAGTCTTTTGGTGGAGTTTTGGGGTCTTTACGTAGAATATCATGTCATCGCCAAATAATGACAATTTAACTTCTTCCTTTGCTATCTTTATTCCATTTATTTTTTTTCTTATCTAATTATTCTGGCTAAAGTTTCCAAAGCTATAGTGAACAGGAATGGTGATAGTGACATCATTGTCTTGTTCCTGATTTTAGAGTGAAAACTTTCAGTTTTTGTCTGTATAGTATGATGTTGGCTCTTGGTTTATCATAGATGACTTTTATCAGATTGAGATAAAGACCATCTATTCCAATTTTCTGCAGGCTTTTAAAAATTATTCTGAATAATAATAATATCTATCTGTCTCCTTTTGTACCAGTAATCAAACTTGGGACCTTGTGCTTGCCAGGCAGGCTCTCGTGCCACTAAGTCATATCCCTGTCCCCTTTTTCTGCATCTCTTGATATGATCATATGGTTTTGTTCTTGGCTCTGTTAATATGGTATAGTACATTTATTATTTGCATATGTGGAATCATCCCAGCATCCTTGGGATGAATCCTCCATGGGTGTGATGCATAATTTTCTTGATGATTAGCTGGATTCTGTTCACCAGTATGTTGCTGAGGATTTTTTTTTTCTTTTTGAGACAGGGTCTTGCTATGCAGTTCAGGCTGGCCTTGAGCTCACTTTGTAGCCCAGGCTGGTCTCAAACTTGGAATGATCCTCCTGCCTCAACCTCCCGAGTGCTGGGATTACAGGTGTGAGCCACCACACCCGGCTTGTTGTTGAGGATTTTTACATCTATGCTCATTAGGGATATAAACCTGTAATTCTCTTTTGGTTGTATCCTTCTCTAGCTTTTCTATGAGGGTAATGGTTGGTTCCAGGAATGAGTTTGGAGTTATCACTGGCTTTTCAATTTCTTAAAGAGTTTGAGAGGTAGCAGTATTAAGTCTTCTCTGTAGCAGCATTACATCTTCTCTAAGTTTCTTATGAAATTCAGCAATGAATCCAGTGGGGCCTGAGCTTTTCTTTGTTGGTAGGTTTTTAATTACATCAACTGGCTTATTTTGAATTTTATATATTCTCCATTCAGCTTTTGTAATTCATATATATGTAGGACTCTGTCCATTTCTTCTATGTTTTCTACCATATTAGAATACTAGTTCTTGAAATAGGTAATGATGAGCTTGTGGATTTCTGCAGGATCCATTGTGATTTCACTCGTTTCATTTCTAATCACATGGATTTGAATCTTTTCTTTCCCTTTTTTGAGAAGGCTGCCTAAGGGTTTGTCAACTTCATTTAATCTTTCAAAGAAGCACCTTGATTCATTGATTCTTTGTATTGTTTTCTTAGTCTCCATTGCACTAATTTCTGCTCGGATTTGTAGAATTTCTTCCCCTATACAAGCTTTGGGCTTGAGTTGCTCTTATTTTTCTTAATGCTTGAGGTTCAACATTAGGTCATTTATTTGAGTTCACTCTACTTCCGATCTGATATGTGAATTTACTGATAAATTTCCCTCATAGGAGTGCTTTCATTGTGTCCCATAAGTTCTAGTATGTTATATTGACATTATCATTTAATCGTAGAAATTGTTTAATTTCTTCTTTAATTTTATCTGTGACACATTGTTTGTTCAGGATGGTGATTTTTTTTTGAGACAGGATCTCACTGTGTAGTTCAGAGTGGCCTTGAACTCATTATGTAGCCCAAGCTGGCCTCAAACTCATAGCGATCCTCCTACCTCAGCCTCCTGAGTGTTGGAATTACAGACATGAGGCATCATATCTGGCCATGGATGGTATTATTTAATTTCCATGTGTTTATGAAATTTTTTGACTTCTTTTGCCATTAATTTCCAATTTCATTGCTCTACAGTCTGATAGTATGTATGGGATAATTTCAATTTCTTTACATTTATTTAAGCATATTCTATGAACTACGATGTGGTCTATTTTGGACAAAGTCCCATGTACAGCTAAGAAAAATGTGTATTCTGATGTTGTGGGCTCTGTAGACATCTACTAAGTCCATTTGTTCAAAAGTTTCATTTAATTCTGATACTTCTTTGTTGATCTTTTTCTGTGGTTGATCTACTGTCAGTATATGACATTGTCTTAATGCTTATTTGATTTTTCATGCCCATTAATATTTGTTTGATATAGTTGGGTCCACTAGCATTTGTGCATATATATTTATCATTGTTATCTCTTCTTGTGTTGTTCCCTTAATAAGTATGTACTGACTTTTTTTGTCTATCCTAATCTGTCTTGGTTTGAAATCTACTTTATTTGCAACAAAACAGCTACCCTTGTTTTTTCCAAGTTCCCATCACAAGGAATAGTGTTTTCCACCCTTTGATTTCAAGTCTGTGAATATCTTTTGGAATTCAGTGTCATTCTTTCATGCATTGTATTGTTGGATGTTGTTTTTGATCCATTCTGCCAGTCTATTTTGATTGGTGAATTGAGACCATTTACATTTATGGTTGTAACTGATGTGTATTGATCTATCCTTGTCATGTTATTTTTGTGTTGTTGTCGCCCTTCTTCTCCTCCTCTGTTTAATTGTTTGCTTTGCCTGGTGTATTATTTCTCTTGGGATTTATGGAGTTGTAGTCCTTGTTATCTCTTTGTAGAATATCCTTCAAAATATTTTGGAGTGCTGGTTTGGTGAACATGATTTCTTCAGGTGTTCTTTGTCACAGCAGTATCTTATTTCTCCATCTATTTTGAAAGATAGTTTTGTGAGTTACATCAATCTGGGTTGGAGATTGTTTTCTTTTAGGTTGTGAAATATGTCATGCCATGAAATATGTCCTTGATGTAAGGGTTTATGTTGAGAAGTCTGCTGTGATTTTGATGGAATTTCCATTGTAGGGGCTTTGTTTCTTTTATCTAACAACTTTAAACATTCTGTTCTTGTGCTGAATTTCCAACATCTTGACTATTATATGCCTTATAGATTTTTTTCATCATGGTTAGTTGGAGTTCTCTGTGTCTCATTTATTTGTATGCCAAATTCTTTTCCATGCTTTACAAGTTTTCTACTATCATTTCTATGAACATTTTTTATGTCATTTGTGCTATGTCGTGCTTTTTCATTTTCAATCAGTCTTCTTCTTTGCATCATTTAGCAGCTGTTAGATTCATTTTTTCATGATTCCTTGCTATTTTTAAGATATATTTTTTTCTTACATCTTTTCATGATGGCTATTGAAATACTGTCTTCTATACCTGACATTTTGTCCTAGCATTGGCTCATTCCACTGCATGTATTTGCTTTTCTTTCTTTCTTTCTTTCTTTCTTTCTTTCTTTCTTTCTTTCTTTCTTTCTTTCTTTCTCCCTTTCTCTCTCTCTCTCTTTCTCTCTTTCTTTCTTTCTTTCTTTCTTTCTTTCTTTCTTTCTTTCTTTCTTTCTTTCTTTCTCTCTTTCTCTCTCTCTTTCTTTCTTTCTTTCTTTCTTGTACTGGGGATTGAACTCACAACTGTGTGCTTGCAAGGCAGGTGCTTATGCTGGTGAGCTAAATCCCTAGCCCCTTCTGTATGTGTTTTCAATGAAAATTTTGGGTGGATATCTGTTTGATCTGTTTCATAGATTCCATTTGCTTCCTATGTCAAATGTTCATGGTTTCCATCATTTCCTAAACTCCTCTATTTTTTTAATCTGCATCTTCTCTAGAGTCACTAAACGTGTCCTTCATTGTGGTCACCATCTCTGTAGTTATCTGAGAAATCATTTCTGATTTCATTGCTTAAAAAGCCTCACTCATCTGCTTTGTTACTTCTGCTGTTAACACCTCAGAGAGTCCAGGTGGGGGTTGTTCAAACTGTTCCCCCTCATTGCCCGCTGGGCTTGCCTTTGGTGAGCTAGAAGTCTGGAGCTGCATCTTGCATAAATGTCTTCTCATTTTTTATTTATTTATTTTTTAGTTTAGTTCCTGGGTTAGTCTTGTAAATTGCTTGTGGCAGGTAGATTTTTTACTGGTATTGAGAACACTTAGGTAATGACTACTCAGAAATGTCTTTTAGGTGTAGTGGGATTTGGGGTTTTGAATCTGTTGCTAGAGCCTACTTCTTCAGTTTATTGGGGAATGAGAAGTTGCTGCCCATTTGCCTTTGGTCCTTTGGCACTGGACCATTATTTATGGCCCTTAGGCAATCTCAGTCTTGGCATACTAGGAAGAACAACTGATAAGAATAATTATATCACCTGGAGTAAAGTAATACAATCAACAATAAAAGTAGCATCAGACAGCCTAGAAAGTGAGAAACTGTGGCAATTATTAATTTGGCACATTTAACTATATGAACTTTATTTTTGGTTATATAACAAAATCTAAAAAATATCTTCCAAAATTGTATACAGTAAATATACTCTCATTATGGCAATTTTACTCTCAGAGGAGAATCTTAAAAGGGGTTATGGGGATAATAGAGAAACAGAAAAAGAGGAAAAGATTAGAAGCAAGACTGGAGGACAAAGGAAGATTATGTGAACTTGGAGAACTGGTGAAGAAGACAGGAGGGAAAGAGAGAAGGAAGAAATAACAACAAGAATAGAACAGTACAGCAAGAAGAAAACTAGAAACAATATTTACACTTGTACAGAAACAGGAACAATGAAACAAGAAAGAAAGAAAGAAAGAAAGAAAGAAAGAAAGAAAGAAAGAAAGAAAATCAGAACCAAAACCAAGAGATGAAGAAAAGAAAAGAAGAAAAAATGTTTCTGTCTCATTTTTCTTGTTACTGAGACAAAATACCTTACATCCAAAATTAAGGGAGGAAAGATTTATTTAGCTCACAGTTTGTAGAGATTTCAGTCCATAATTGGCTGGTTCCAAGGTAGACAGGAAGAGGGGCAACAGTTCATGGCAGGTAGACAACAGCAAAAGCACGCATGCGAGAGAGAGAGAGAGAGAGAGAGAGAGACAGAGACAGAGAGACAGACAGAGACAGAGAGAGAGAGAGAGAGTGAGAGTACTTCCTGTCCTTTATATTGTATCTAGTCTACTGAGACCAGGCAGTGGATTAATCAGGCAATTGTATGCCCTGTATCCCAGCACCATTAATCCCAGTATTGAACCATGAATCAATAACACACTCTAGATTTACTCACCTCCAATAAAACCCCATGACTGTATGAGGCTTTGGGGGGACATATAGACACAAACCCTAACAGTTCTCTTCAGGGTGTGTCACATATCAGCTGTCACTGCTGGACCGAGTGGTCAGATGGAGACCAGATCCATGTCGGTTAATCCCAGCAAGCCAACAATAGGTTTGTGACAGGGTAATGAATAATCCCAGCAAGCCTGCATCTTTAGTTCCATTTGAGTATAGGCTGGTTCCTGACTATAAGGGTGAAACCCAACTCAGCCTGCAACACCCTATGTGCCTCTCCTTGGTTTAAATTTGTCTGCCTGCCAGCTTGAGCTCATGTTCTTGACCCTTTGCTGATTTGAACCCCATTGTACCTCACCCTGACAATGGAAGCTGCTAGATGGAGCCCACCAGCAGCTGCTCTGAGTTCCAAGCTCAGTTGGCCCCTTCCAAGGTGGCTCCCAACCAATTGCCCTCTCCTGGGGGACATCTGAACTGAATACCTTACCAGCCACTGCAGTCTGCTGTGTCTGCTGATCAGTTCCACTGGTGCATTTCTCCCTGGAGGCCTCTGGGGTCACCAGGAACCACTGCGAGTCTGAGCATCCCCTCCCATGACCTGAGTCAGGGCTCAGGGAGAATGCAACACCTCCTCCTCCTTCCTGTGCACTTCATTCTCCCTGTGGGCTCCAATTCTTGCTTCAGGTTCTTCCGGGGCCCCAGGGACCCACCTCCCTCCATTCATGTTGCTGTACTCCAGTGTCTGGACAGCAAATCCCGAGAGGCTATTTCTCTGCTGTCCATCACTCTGCTGTCTTTCCAGAAGCTATGGCCATCCATGGAATTGGATGTGGAAGAGTGCAGAGGGCCTGTCTGCACACCTGGGATCTGAAGGATCCATTTGCAGGTCTGGAGTCACTTCAGTGTCCTACGCAAGTCTGTATCAGGAAGCTGAGGGGTCTTAATATGAATTGTTAAAAACATATATTTTAGGTAGGGGCTAAAAAGCCAAATGAATATTTTCTACATACTCAGGTATCAAATGACCTTTTGGTACACAGCTGGTATCCTGTTTGCTCTATCTCTTTAGTCATCCTGCCTGCCAATACTACTCATTCCAAAATCATGTTCCTCGGTTGGGAAAATCTTCCAATACTGGTCCCTGCCCACACCAGCTTTTTTTTTTTTTTCCAGACAGGGTCTCACTATGCAGTTCAGGCTGGTCTTGAGCTCACTTTGTAGCCCAGGCTGGTCTCGAACTCACAACGATCCTCCTGCCTCAGCCTCCTGAGTGCTGGGACTACAGGCGTGAGCCACTATGCCTGACTCACACCAATTTTTGTAAAGTAGCGGTTACCTTGGGTTTCTCAGGGAGGAGCCACACGGATGCTCTGCTTCATCATCCTCTGCTTTTCTACTTTTACCACTGATGAAATTCTGAGGCTTCCTGGGTCTGGGCTTTGTCCATTTCTGCAACAAGGTTTGACTGAGTTTCTACTACTTGCCAGAGTTAGGGAAAGATCAGAGAGCAGGGCTGATCTCAGATAGTCTTGCTGTTGTAAATGGCAGTAGAGTTAAAGATGGGTAGAGTGACTTCAGTCGGTGTTTCCAGAGAAGGAAGGCTCTTCTGATTGGGTTTCTTTTATTCTTATTTGTTTTATTTATTATTTTTATTTATTTGGTACCAGGGATTGAATTCATGAGCTCGCACTTAATTTATAGACTTAAAATGTAGGATTCAACAGAATTTAGCATATTGACAAGAGTTGTACAACCATGACCACAATCAAATTTAGATCATTTTTCTTATCCTGAAACCAAACACTCACCCACTAGGATTCTCTCCCAATCCCTTCTTCCAAACTCTAGACAAACACTGAGCTACTGTTTATTTTCATAGATTTTCCTATTGTAAAATTTTTTTAATTAAAATAGACCATGCTCACGGCAACAGTAAAGACCTCCAAATACCCAAAGAAATAGCAGCCTACAAAGTGAGCTCTCACACCACATTGTAATGAAACCGGAAACCAACAGCAAAACATATGTGGAATACGATGACTTTTGTCTCTCTTCTTTCCTATTATCTGCTTTTTACATCATACTTGACTTTTATAAAGTTTTAACTTTTCCATGTAGAGGAAACCATGCAATGCCCAAGCTTATGTGTCTGATTTACTTCACTTAACATTATGGTCTCAAGGTACATGACTGAATTTCTCTTAGACTGCAGTCTACCCAATAAGAAGGAGCCAAAAGAGGCAACCTGGACCTTTGTACGTCTCATTAGGCAAAAGAATTTTTCACTTTTCCCTTCTTTCCCTTCTCCTTCCCCCTCCCTCGTTCTCCTCCCCTTTTGCACATTTTCTTCCTATTTCACGGTACCTATTACACAGTTTGATCCTTATTTACACTTTCAGTTTCTCACACCAGAGAAATAATGCGGTATTTACACATGCATGTCTGACTTATTTCACTTTAGAGTATGGTCTTAAAGTGCATCCAGGTACCTAGGGATGACTTGAGCTTACCCTGTGGCAGAGTAGTACTGCATTGTATAAAAAAAACACACCTCTATCTTTTCACCAAATGATGGGCATTTGGGCTGTTTCCAAGGTTCGGCTGTGGCCAGCATGGCTTACTTTTCTTGCTACTTTTCCTGTTCCAGTTTTCTCCCAGTGCTGGGCAATGCTGTAACTTCCTAATGTTCCAGCGAGTCATTTTTGCTGTGACCTTTCGGTCATCATTTTCATTTATGTTTACCATCCAGGCAGCTGTTCACACTGGCTTGGATTCCAGATCCAGGCAAAGGTAGGACAAAAGCTGCCCAAGTGTGTGACACAGCGACACAGCTGGCTGAGTAATGCTTACTTAGCATGTCTTTCATCTGGGGTGGGGAGGGGATCATAGTGCTGCCTCAGAGATGGCTGTTGTGAAGAGTAAACAGTAATTCCTCCACAGTACTGCACGGAAATGTTGCTCACTTTATAGCTCCCTTCCTGCATCTATTCCTTCCTCTTTACCTTCCTTTCCTAGCTATTTATGGCCTTTCTCTGGCTGTAGACACTCCCATGCATGGAACCTGCTATGCAGCTGTACGCCACCTTAGTTTAATAGCTCCTTCCTTTATCCACTCACAGTGCTTGTCATGAGGCGTCTCCTCTGCAGGTGCCACTGTGCCAGCTGCCAAGGCCGGATGGCAAGTGGAGGACATGGTTTGCCTTTAGCAAGACCTGAATGTGACTCAGGCCAGGGCTCATTTACATGCAAAATGCTAAATAACAATACATATTACCCAGCCACAGGAATTAATAATTTTTTTTAATGTTTTGAACATTTTTATCAGTGGGTGTTTGCAGTCCACAGTGACTGCATTCGCCACGGGGACTGGAACATGCACACGGCAGGTTAATTATCTTGATGCCCTCTTCTCCCCTCCTTCCCTCAGCCCTCCCACTTTCTCTTGGTCCCCTTCCTGTCCACAAAAGATCTATGCCCTGTTTCCTATTATCCATCTTGTATTTTTCTGCTTAAATTATTTATCCTTTGGGTTTGATACCTAAGACAAACCATGGGTTGTGAGACTTAGCTGTGAGCACCTGCTTACACAGGTGTATGGATTCCCCTTTCCTGTTTTTAGGTATACACAGTACCTACTCAGTTTTCACTTTGATGAGGCTAATGATGATGATGATCATGATTTTTGTCTTTTTGAGCAGGGTCTCGCTATGCAGTTCAGGCTGACCTTGAACTCATTTTGTAGTGGAGGCTGACCTCAAACTCACAGTGATCCTCCTGCCTCACTCAGCCTCACAAGTGCTGGGATTACAGGTCTGCACCACCATGCCTGGCCTAGCCTTTGATTTTGTACTAACCTTCTGAGAAGAGGGGTGTATTCACAGCAGGGTTCATGTACAGGCCGTGGAGTTAGAAGATTCTCTGCTCTGCATCTTTGTAACTATGAGACACTGGGGAAGTTGCTCAGCTT
Source organism: Hydrochoerus hydrochaeris (assembly GCA_004027455.1). NCBI lineage: Eukaryota > Metazoa > Chordata > Mammalia > Rodentia > Hydrochaeridae > Hydrochoerus > Hydrochoerus hydrochaeris. Next base: position 90,878 of record PVLA01006186.1, on the reverse strand, counting down.
CTCCGAGCCTCATTCCCCCATTTATAATGGGATAAAATGGTATTGTGTGTGGCATTAATGTGAGATTTAGTGATATAAACCAGATAAAATTGTAACACAAAATCTGGTGCTTAGAAGTGGTCAATCAACAGAGCCATAATCATAACTGTGTTTTACAGAGCTCATAGTTTGTGAAGAATGTACCACTTGTAGTAAATCCAAAGGCACGTGATGCATGATACTTAACTAGTTCCTGAAATGAGACATTAATGTTTGTAAATATAGGAAGTATTCATACAAAGTGGCCTCTCAGCATCTTGTTTCAGAACACTGTTCTTCCGATAATGCTTCATTCAGTGAAATATCAAGTGTTCGCTACCAGACTCAAAATGAAATTAAAAACAAAACCTTTAGAGTCTGCAGAATGAAAAAGGTAACAGAGTTAAAAGGAAGTAGAAGTTTTTGTGTATGACATTTTTTTTTCTTTAGAAATAGAACAGAGAGATTTAAAATTTTCAAATGGTATTTCTCTTTAGAAATTGGAGTACAAGCCTTTCAGTAGGTGGTAGGAGGCCAGTTCCTGAAGATTTTCAAATGTGGATCTATAATTAAAGTCAGGAATCGGAATCACAGAGTCAGAGAACACTTTCCTAACATGTTCCCCCCATGACATGTTCCTCCCCATGGCATGCAGACATGCAATACCCGTGTAGGTTCTGCTGAACCTCTGCTCACTTTACATCCAGTTGAGGATGATGTAGGATTTAGAATGACAAATTGCTATAGGCTGCAGTTTTGGGGCAAATACAGAGATCTAAGGAATCATGGAGACATTCCTTCTGTCCCTGTCCAAAGACTCCTAAGGTGTAATGCTTCACTTCCACTGTTGGAAATGAAATCTATCTCTGAAAAGCAATTTTTGTTTTATAAAGCTGTAGCTTGTAAAACTTCAGAAATCATCGGCAGGAGCTCCTTGAAGATGCGTCATCAAAGAACTGACGCCTGAATCAGAGTGGTTACCCAAGGAGCTCAGGTGTATTTTCCCAATAGACTCAGGAGTTTGCTTGACAAAAACAGGGCAATGACAAATGGCTGAGAGACCCATAGCCAGGTTAAGAGTGGAATCACGGTGGTATAGGCCTATAATCCTAGTTACCTGGGAGGCTGAGGGAGGAGAATCTCAAGTGTAAAACTAGCTTGGCAATGTAGTAAGGCCCTGTCTCAAAATAACATTGAGTTTCATCCCTAGTACTGGGGTTGATGGGGGGAGGGAAAAAAAACTTTCCTTTGGAAGCAGGCATAGCTTTTCTCAGTAAGATCAAATGTACACAATGGCTCAGTGTTGCAGGAGATATCCTAACCATCCCAACACCTAGAGTAAATATCACAAACTAGATTATTAGACGGAAAACCTGGAGCTCCCTGCAGAAATGCTGGCCTCACACTACCAGGGTTGAAATCTCAGGATACTTTTCCTATACCTAACTGAAGAGCTGGGGAAAGGGAAAGAAGGTAGGTTTTGCAGCTTAGAAACTAAGTCAGACTTCTGTTTGCATCTTACTAAGTTAGAGCCAGAAATTTATGATCACTGCTTCCTATGCTTTCACATTTCCTCGACTTCCCAGTGGTTTTGTAATGAAACTTCTTTTCGCTTTACTGTAAACTCACAGAGGGATTTGGGACCTCACTTTCCTAACAGCATGCAGACATTTAGGGAAAAGTAATAAGATGACAAACCACCTCAATTTTCTCATCCATGCCAGCTGGAGTGAGGACCGGTTCTGAAGAGAGCAAAGAGGGACCACGAGACCTGAGCAAATGTTCAAAATCACCCACAGCGTTCATTCCTGTAAGTATAACCCACAGAAAATTCAGCCAACTGCAAAGTTTAAAGCCAAATCAGCTTTCAGACACAAAAATGACACTGCTTCCCTCACTTTACCAGAAGGAATTTTGAAGAGTATATAACCCCAAACATTAAAAAAAAAAAAAAAAAAGTAGTCATTTCCCAGAAGTCCTCAGCCTGAAGTGGGACTTTCAAGCTGTATTTAGACATAAAGCTCAAGGCAGGACACCTGTGTGTTTACTGAGCTTTATATAGACACCTATTTACTTGGCAACCACTGACACCAGGTCCCACGGGGACACACAGTCCTCCGCCTGGAAAAGGTTTTCTGCCTTAAATGTCAAGGCTGGGCCTGTCATCCCTTCTATCCCAGCAGGGTTGCTAAATCACCAGCCTCACAAACAAAGTCTTCCTGACAGGAGCTGGGACCAAGGGTGTCTCTTTACGCACGAGCCCTGTCAGAGCTGTCTGCCTCCTTGCTTAGATCACTGGTAGCTTTAAACATGTAGCAGCAGTTCATCGCACAGTGGTCAGGAGATGTGAGGTCACTGCGTAACTACGGCCATTTTCAAAGGAATTAGCATGCAGTTACCATGAACAACATGTTCTAGTTTGTGAAAACAATGCAATTACATTGTCCTGGGATAATAAATTAAAGGTAGCATAAGCTCGTATAAGAGCTGCTCGTATAAGAGCAGGAGGGGCTGGCTGGGAGCGCGTTTATGGTGATCTCCTTGAACTTACACGCAGCTATGCTCAAGGTGAAGTTGTGCACATGCCCACACTTAGGAAATGGGTACTTTAGGAAGTGAAGGCATACCTGGTCAAGGGAGAGGAGGAGAGGTAGAATGTAGAAGGAGGAAGACCTACTGCAAATACGTCACATCACACTCGTGTGGAGTGGAAATAGAATGGCGATAAGGCAGACCTACGAATCCTCACTAGCGCTGGTAGAAATTCAGTTTTCAAGCACTTTATCAAGAAACAACTACTGCACTTTGGAAGATACCCTCATACCTGTTTAGAGGCTTCTCGATTATTTATGGTGCACTAAAATGTTCTTTAACTCCTGTGTTTTCTCCCCTACCTATTTAATAACTGACCTAGCTTTTATTTTATTTTTTATTTTCTGGCACTGGGAATTGAACCCAGGACCTCTGCAATGGGTGACATATCCAACCTTTTAAAATTTTTCTCACTGAATCATCGATTTGCCCAGGCTGGGCTTAAATTTTCGATCCTCTTGCTGCAGCAAGACCTAGACAGCCTGTCTGACAAACAGCACTTTACAGCAAATGGCATTTTCTTAATGATTTTTAGGTTTGAAAAATAAAATGTAGGGGAGAAAGAACAATGGCCACACCAGCAAACAAGCCTGTCTGGGAACCAGCGGCATGTGTAGGCTGCCACCAGGTTGGGATGGGCAGACCCCAGCCCCTTCTAGCGCATGGGCTGGCAGGCAAGGGGAACCCCCTTTCCGTGTAAGCAACCGGCTTATTTGGAGAAACCCGGCTGTGATGACAGCTATGGAGGTGAAATGAATTGGATGCCTGTGGTGTTTGCTGTTTCACGAACACTGCAGGTCTAGGGCCCGTGGTCTGACCGTGGGCTCAGAGGCTCGCGGTACACAGTGTGGCATCTGGGGGCTCTCCTTCGGAGGGATGCAGCCATGGTTGACTCCCTATGGTCTTGTTTTGAGGTCCTATATCATTTCCATTGTTTCATTTGGTTGGGTTTTATTCTCTTTTGTTTTGTTTGATTAGGTTAAATCCGATGGCAATTTCGAGGATAGCAAGATATATTATGGTAGCAATTTTGGATTTAATATCGGCCTGTTGCGAAGCCCTTTATTGCATTCACTGTTTTGGCTTTATTGTTTCTATTCTATTCTGTTCTGTTTGATTTTTACTATGTCTGAAGTTATCCACAGATATTTTGAAGACATCAAAAGGCATTGTGGTAACTATTGTTGATTTCATAAGCAATAAACTATTGTTGATTTCATGAAGTCCAGTATCTCTTACACTGGTTTGTTTTGATTGGTTTTATTCTGTTTTATCCTCTTTAAAATAAAAAATTAAAAAAAGAAAAATAAAATATAAACTTAATTACCTTTGAGTTAAAAAAAACTTTCATGCATTTATATCTCTGGTATATCTATATAATTTCTAGCCATTCCTTAAGTTGTATAAATATGGCATTCTTTATCTTTAGCAGAATGTATTTTTTAAATATATCACATGAAAAGTAAACTTTATAGAATAAAAACATTCATTTATGCTAGTTAAAATGTACTATGAATTGATTTAATGATCCATTTTCTACTCCTGAAATATTTTAAAAATAGTAATGAGGTAGTATAGCAACATAATAATGACACTTTAAAAATATTAATGTTTAGTAGTATAACATTACTTTAATGATCTTTAGCAAAAAATTAAATGTAACTGTATTCTTTTTGGTATCCGCCACAGTGGTTTGCTATGGCAGTTTAAAATTGGAAGACAAAGTTCTTTTTCAAGTGTCTCCTCACAGGGTCTCTGTCATCAGTACAAAGACCAACACTATTTGTCATGGTCAAGCTCTTGCTGAGACTCAACACTCTTTTCACTTTTCCAAAAGGTTGCTGGCTTGATGCAGAAGATTCTGACTTTGAAGGACCACAGTGGAAACACATATATTCTCACATTTCCTTTGACACTGCTGAAAAAAGAGAGAGGAGGGGGCTTCTGGGGCAAAGGGAAAGGAAACAAGAGCTGGGGATGCAGTTCAGCGGCACAGCGCCTGCCTTGCAAGCACGAGGCCTTGAGCTCGATCCCTGGTACCTAAAACCGACCAACCAACCAAACCAAAAACCAATGAATTTCCCTTTCTGAGAAAAGCTAAGCAGAGGGCTGGGCAGAGAGGTGCTGGCCACGCATCCGTGCTGGCAGTGTCCATGGATGGAGAAGACCGAAGGCCTCTGTCTCTGGGAACCTGGGCCTTGGCCACCCAGCAGCTGAGCCTCCGTTTTCTCACCTGCAAAGGGAAGATGGCACTTAGATCATAAAGTACTTAGGACAACCAAGCCAAATGATCCCAGCCAGAGGGCTCTGCGTAACTCCACACAACAGCAGGCATTGTAAGGATGCGCGGTGAATTGGGTCTGTGTTCCCAGCAGCCACTCCCGGTTGCCTAACTGCAGGCAGTTGTCTCTGTGTAGGCGACTTGTGATTGTGAGTTTATCTCAGGAGAAAAGCACTGGACATTGTAAATAGAAAGCCTCCCTGATGTGTAGTGTTCATTAGCAGATTGCACAATTTTGGGATTATAAAAATATTAGGAGTTTATAAAGCTCTTTATCTTCAAAACCATTAGGTTAAAAAAGAGGATCTCTCAAGCCTTTCTAGCTGCTCTAATGTGGAGAATCACACACATGCTCTTGGTGACTGTCTTAGGCAGAAAAATTCAGCTAGCAGAAAACAGTATAGAAATAAGTTGCATCATTTTATGGCACATGTATGTATTTTATGTAATTCTACCTTTGACTATGTTATTTTCTGATACTATGAATTGAACCCAAATCTTTTGCACTAAGCTATGTGTCCAGCCCTTTTTATATTTTAATTTTGAAACAGAATCTCAGCCAAGCTGGACTCAAACTTGGGATCCTCCTGCGTTAGCCTCTCAGTAGGTGGAATAATGGACAAATACTACCATGTCGGGCTTGCCTGTGTAATATTTGCTTCTATTTATCCTCCTTCTTTTGATGATAACCATGTCTTCAACTTTGTGTCCTAACATGTTGTCTGGTAGTAAGTTATCGGTATTAGTGTCCTTGCTGAATAAAGTGAACAAATCAGTAAGTGATGGCATAAAGAGCCGAAGAGTATTTCTGGGGCTGCCTTCCGATAGGCGTCTTGTTAACAGAGACACTCGCCTCAGTGACTCGTGACTAATCAAAATCACCAACTTTCTTCTGTCACTGGCGATGCTAACGCTGTTTGATTTATCCATATCTATGTGACTGCTATTTCCCAGTAGCCCACTGCTCTGCCTTGGCGGGCAAGTGATGCTCAGATGCCACTGGCAGCTGCTCTTCCTGCAGGGGTCGTTTCCAGCTGTGTTTTAGGTGCCGAGGATGCCCCAAGGCCAGGCTGTGGTGGAATGGAACTTGAGAAGGGGAAGGAGGGAGGCCAAGGACAAGACTGGCTCTTGATGGCGGACATCACCTCCTTTCAGAAAGAAGGCCTGCTGGTCTCTGTTTTTGTGTGTTCTTGGCCTGCACACAAGATTTGGCTTTGGAAATGGGCTGCACTCCAGAACAAGCTGGAAACCTGCGTTCCTGTTCGTAGAAAGTACTAACTAGGAGGAGCAGTCCTCTGAAGTCCTGCAAGAGCTAGCCACAAGTTCACCCAGTTTAGCTCTTGACATAGCAGAACAAAGTACAGGGAGGGTTTCTGCTGTAAGACAGTCCTGGTGTTTCTGGGTTTCTGGGTGACTACGGAGCAAAGAGCATTGACAGCATTGTTCAAGAACATTTGCAGAATTGCCATGGGGCAGGAAGCGGCTTGGTCTCCCGCTGGAGCTGTGTTCCTCCACCCAGGGAGATGGTGCAGGGAGATACAGTAGTTCCTTGTGAGTCAGCAGCTGGCAGGTTTCCTGATTAAGATAGCGAAGACAGTGTGCTTCTCTGTTGGGCTGGTTGGGGAGGTTTAAAGCAGCTCCTTTAAAAGAGTGGAGGTTTTCTCAGCTGAGGGCCGGGAGGGGCGATGCAGACCCTCTGTATGGGGAATATTTACTCGGGCCCCTCTGCCTCTGTTCCGTGGGCCTTGTGCAAACGTGACACCCTTGGGGTCAGCTGCGCCCTGTGCAGTGAACTCTGCGGGTGCATTTGCACACCTTGCTTCCCTTCCTGCCTCGACCCGTGCAACCTGTTGGACAGACCTAGCAGCCATGGTGGCGGTGACTACTGTTCTGGATGTATTGGGCTGCCTGGCAGGTAGGACCTTCACCTGGGAAGGGAGACCCAGGGTACCTTAGCTGGAGGATGAGCTCCAGTGTCGCCTGCATTCTCCATCTCACGGGAGAGCCTGGAGTCTTGTGAGAGCCATAAACATCTTTGTCATGACCTGTGGGTGAACGTGTGCATGAGCACTTACAAAATGATAAATAGCCGAGGTGCAAAACTACTACTGTTGTAGTAGTAGTTTTTGCTACCCTAAGGACAATCTCCCCATCTCTTATCCAGCCACCAAAGTCAGTGTTTTAAATGGGAGGTGAAGATTGACTTCTGCCAAGAGTGTCCCTTAAATTCTACTGCACAGAAGAATCCTGAGGGGCTTGTTGTGAAAGCAGATTGCTGGCTTAAGGTTCTGGGGACTCCGAGGCAGTGGGGTTAGGAGGGTGGGAGGGAATTGCTTATGAGAGAAGCTCCAGGGAGCCTGGTGTTGCTGGAGCATATTGTGTTTGAAGAAATGCAGTTTTAAAAGACTCCAGTGGCTGGGGATTTAGCTCAGAGCCATAAGCACCTGCCTTGCAAGCGCAGAGTCCTGAATTCCATCCCTGGTTCAAAAAAAAAAAAAAAAAGACTCCTAGTGTCTTTAAGCAAAACAAAATAGTGGGTGAAATGCATTGTGTAATCTGTGCCTTTCCTGAAGTGTGACAGGTTGGATGGGGGAGGCTGACGGGGTCACCTGAGCTCAGCACTTGGTTCTGAAACACTGGAACCCCACCAAGGCTCCTGGCTGAGGAGTTCACTGTGACCTTTCTTTTCTTTCTTTTTTTTAAATTTTTTAAAAAAATTTATTTAAAGAGAGGGGGGAAAAAAGCAAAACAGAAAAAAGGGTAGAAACAATACAGAATTAAAAAAAGCAGTAAGAAATTACTAGTTGATACATTACATATTGTCTTCTTGGATATAGTTGTTCAAGTTACAAAATTAAAGCATACAAAGTGGACTTTCAAACAGTGAGGCTGTAGACAGTTCTGTTCACCAATCCAACAAAAACTTAGCAACATGGTTATCAATCCTACACACTTAAATATACATGCAGTTATATCATTTAGAGCACTTTCTTTTGCTTTTTAAGTCCATTATCTGTTTAGTTATATCATGTTTCAGGTTGTTACCTTACTGATCTGTTTTGTTATTTTTTATTTTATTTTATTTTATTTATTTATTTAATTTTATTTTGTAGGTAGTAAAATACAGCAGAGCAAGACAGGACAAAGCCAACTGAGGTAGTGCAGTGAAATTGGTACAGAACCTCACAGCAGGTTACCGGGATAACAGCAATAGGTACAATACTATATCTGGTTTTCTTCACAATAGTTGTTCCTTCAATCAGGTAGAGCAATATCAAAGGAAATACCAAAATTGTAAAAACAGAATACTGAATAGAACAGTAACATTGATCAGAACAGAGTAAAACAGAGATAAAAATATTTGCCTTCAAAGAGATGGTAGAAGAAAATCCCCCTTATTTGCTACATTGCATATAGTCAAACTCACAAGACATGATCAGATCCCTGGCTCTCACTTGCTGGGGGGTGGTGGCTGAGATGGATGTTTGATTCTTAGCCCATGCTGGTAGGCTCACAGCTGCCCACAAGAGCAGTGAGCTGGCTGCCTGTTTTCTCAGCGCCCCAAGTTCCAACATGGCTCGCTGTGACCTTTCTACCCAGGATAGTGGGTACAGTGACATGACTGGTCCAGCAGTTATTCATCGAAGGGAGAGGAAGCATTTCAATACTGGACTTTTGGCTTGGAAGCCCTCTGTTGAAATGTGCCTTTGTCTTGAACTCTGATTGCAGCACCAGTTGGAAGCTACATGAAGCCTCTTTATGGGATGAAAGAGCCAGGACTTCTACAAAGCTCTCTAGTCCTTGTGTACTGCACCTTGACTTATGTGCAATCAATTAGCTCTCACACATGGGCAATTTTCTGCAAGTTTTTTGTTTTTGTGGTACCTGAAATTGGACCCAGGACCTTCACACTGAACTACATCCCCAGCCTGTTTGTTTTTTTTTCTTTTTTAAAAGTTTTTGTTTTGAGACAGGACCTTGTTAAATTACAGCTGGGCTTGAACTTGATGTCTTCTTGTCTCACCCTCTTGGAGTAGTGGATTAACAGGCGTGGGCTACCATGAACTGCTTGTTTAATTTAAGATGCATGTGTGGTACGTGGGTGAGTTTTGACATATTTACATATAGAATGATATATCATTTGATATGTATTCATTATGATACGTTAATTATCAATTACTCTATCTTTAAAATTTTTATATAATTAAAGATGTGATTAAGGCAGGATGAGCTCCCTTAGAGTGAGCCCTAATCCAGCATGGCGATGCCCTTCTATATGCAGAATTTTGGACAGATGCATAGAGAGCTGATGTGTGATTGATTACCTAGGGAACTTGCTTGTCTGCAAGTGAGCGAGCAAGCCCTCTGGGAAAGCATCCTCCACAGGCTTTAGCCTTGGACTTTTCTCCTTCGCAACTGTGAGACAATAAATACATTAACTGTCTCTGAGGCTTAGTGGCTTTTAATTGTCTATTGTGTTACTTGCTGCTGAACCCATTCCTAAGACAGATTCCTGTTTTCCTGTTTAGCTCTCTACTCTTTGATTTTTTTTTTTTTTGAACTCAGGACCCTGTGCCAGTCAGCTGCATCCCTGGCTCTCATCTTTCTATTCTTAGTGCCAAGAACAGTGCCTGGCTCACGGGGAATGGTCAAACAATGTTTGGTGACAGAATAAGTAGGAAATAAATGATGCTGCGCATCATTTCCCAGAACTGGGGGAAATCAGTTTCTGTTCCTTGGGTCCCAGCTTCCTGTAGAATGGACACATTGAGTTTCTTCAGAGGGCTGCTCAGGCCGTGTCCTGCGTATACCAGAATGACCTTACTTATGCCCTTTCCACCAGTGTTTTAGGGCCTTTTTAGTGACTAGATGGTAACACTCCTAAAGACCTCTGTTTCTTCTAGTCAGTAAGCTATGTTGGATGATCACTAAGGTTCCCTAGCCTTGGACAAAAGAATGACTGGGTTATTCCAGTGTGTGTGTTTTCCTCTAAGGAGCGAGTCTAGTGTTAGGAAGTTCTAGTTTACTTATTCAGAAATACATTTTCAGCTGCCTACCACATGCCAGGAATTGTTCTACAGTCTAGTTTTTAAAAAGGTTGGAATTTGAGCTAAACCTTCAGTGTCTCATGGTGTTTACATCTGGTCTGCAAATAGGTGCGTACAGGGTAGAAAACACTCACGGAAGTAAAGAAATATAGACCGTGGTGAGGGACAAAGGCAGGCTAAGGAAAAGGAGGCTGGGGTTACATCTGGGGGCCAGGCATATCATGCCCAGCCTATAAAAGGTGGCCGGAGGAGCCTGTCTGAGACTGTGACCTTGCGCACAGCCTGAGTGACAGGTGTGCAGCTGCGGAGGTGTACCTGCGGGGTCCCCCTTCCAGGCAGGGCTTCCTGCTGCAGATGCTGAACAGCACCACCAGACTCCCTAGGGTCAGGAGCCCACCCCACAGGGAGCCACAGATGGGGGGAGCCCAGGAGGTGGGGGAGGTCTAATGTGGGGCCCCGCTGACAGGCAGTCTGCCCATCGGGCCAGCTGAGACTTGTCACCCTGTGTCCTTTCTCTCCTGAGCACAGGTGGGGATTTCCAGAACACCCTGTCATCAACATTCCGCACACAGAAGTCTGTTTCAGAGTCAGCATTCGGGGGAACCCAGCTAATAACCAGAAGGAAGCCATGTGGATCCCCAAGGAAAGAGCCTTCCCCTAAAGGGAACCCTGAGGACAAAGACTGACAGATCGGTGCCTGCATGACGTGAAAGTGCCGGTGATGGTGACTTGGCAGACGAGGGGCAGAAGGAACCTGGCCTGAGGCTGTAGGTAGTGATGGTTCTGGGCAGAAGGTAGGAGGCAGTGGGAACAGTGTCAGTCTCAAAGGGAGGCGGCTTTGCTTCTGAATTCAAATGCAAGCTTGGCAAGACCGAGACTTCTAGGCCTTGGAGCTGGTCTTGCCTCTCACTGGTGACCCCAGGTGACCCCTCAAGTGGGGGCGTGGAGGATCAGCTCGAAGGGGAGGTCTCAGCTCTCTGTGCTGTGCTCCCGGCCCCCTCCCTTCTCCCTCTGTTTTTTGGGCTTCAGTTTTCTCATCCATTGTCATTTTCACATTGGAGGCTCCCAGAGGGAAAGGAAACAGATTTGCTCTGGGAAGGTTCTGTGAGGACTCCTCACATTCTCTTAGACAGATTAAAGAAGTTAATCATTGCAAACAGGTAATAGCTAATCAGCTTCATTCCCCAAAGAGATAAAGTGCTGCTTAATGCCTTCAGCTCAGGGAGAAGGTGGGTATGATCCCCATTTTTTATTTCTACAATGGGAAATAATTGTAAGATCAAATTTCTCTTTAATTTTTTTATAGTATATGTTTTAGTATGCAATGGTTACATTTATCATGGGAGTTTTAACTGCACATAACACATCTTAATTTCTGGAGGGTCTCCTAGCTTTTCCACTCCCCCTGCTCCCGCCAACTCAGGTAGGAAGGCAAATGCAGGGATCTGACACAACCTAACATTTATGTGACGAAAAAGCCTCCATATTGTGTGTTCTGATTTTCAAATCATTTTAATTTTCTTTTTCACCTTGGTCTGTATGCAAATATCTCATTCAGAGCAATGGCTTTAATTGAGGGAAAGGTTTGCCTTTGAATAGCTTTAGCTTTTTTATCCAAGCACTTATTCAGATATCATGCGCAAACTGGCTGCTTTAACTGTTAAGAAAATGATTCCTCCGAGACTCAAGATTAATGTAGGCAAGGGTTCTGCTTGAATTATTATACCTTACAATACATACAGCACCATTACCAAGGTTAAAGATGCTAAAACAAAAGATTTCATAGAAGGTCAGAATTAATGATAATGAAATATTTCGCCTCTATGTTGCTTGAGGTTGTTTCAAGGAAAAAGTGGGAACAATGACTTTAGAGAAAAGATCCCACAAAAATGTGAGCCTTGTGGGCCACGGTTTTGCTATTTTATATCTTCCTGTATCTGTGGTGATTACAGCCACAGCTGGCACACAGTAGGTGCTCAATAAATAATTGCTAGTGATAGGTTGCTTATAAAAGAGGTGAGCTAGGTTTGAGAAAATTAACCTGAGGATTTCAGATGAGCTCTTCGTTTCGCTTCGCTTCTCTTCGCTTCTCTTCACTTCTCTTCTCTCTGTCTTCTCTTTCTTTCTCTTTCTCTCTTTCTTTCTTCTTCTTCTTTTTTTTTTTCTTTGTCTTTTTGAGGCAGGGTCTATCTACGCAGTTCAGGCTGGCCTTGAGCTCACTTTGTAGCTCAGGTTGGTCTCGAACTTGGACCAATCCTACTGCCTCAGCCTCCTGAGTGTTGGAGCTCTAGACACCACCATGCCCGGCTGACAAGGTGTATTTAGGGTTCCCTTTAGCTCTGACACTTTATTACTTATGAAGCATAGAATGAAAGGAGCGGTAACCACACCTCCTACCTGACTTTCTTATTCCGTGTCCATGTATATATAGCATCAATCAAAGAAAGACAGGGAAAAATAGAATCTATACTAAACACATACAGACTTTTTGCTTGCTATTATTCCTTGAATAACATGTCGTAACAGCTATTTCCAGAGTTTCTACATCCTATTGGTCTTGTAAGTTCTCTAGAAATGACTTAAGAGTCCCTGGGAAGAGGGGCACAGGCTGCGTACAGGTCCTGCATCATTGTGTATAGATCCGGGCGTCTGCAGGGGGTGGTGCCCTAGGAGGGCGCCTCTCTGACTGTTGACGCACACCCATCGCTCCGTTGAGGTAGGAACTGCTGAGGGGCTGAGCGTGAATGTTGCCAGTCTTCGCAGTGTGCACTGCCTCCTTTTCCCTGCCTATGAGTTCTTGAATTTTTATCCCCGTTGTGCTTTAAAAACAGTTGACCACCAGAATGGGCCACACAGACCCCCCCACCAAGCCCCTCTCCCTAGTGCTGCCCTTGGTTGAAGCCTGAGGGGCCTAATCCAGCCAGTTAGGTGAACAATTCCCTGCCCGCAGGGTAGTCAGAATCGGTACCTGTCGCCATCCAGGCTAGTGAGACAAAAGGGAAGATGTGCCAGAAATTTCCGGGGAAGTGATTTCTTGGTACTTTCTAGAGCACTTCTTAGAAACCAAGTGCTTTCTTGTCTGTGCAGTTTTGTGTGTGGCTAAAGCCTAGCACCATTGCAGCTAAAGCACTGGTGTGCATGCAGGCTGTAAACCTTGGACTAAGCTCCCAGTGTGGAAGATAAAGCTGAGAAAGTGAAAAATTAAGTCTTGGTAAAAGGGAATGACCTCTTGCCTCAAACCACACTGGAAGCTCAGTCTACCTTTTGACTTCCTTTTTCATAAACCAACAAGCACCTTAATTGTTGATTCAAGATCGAGTTTGGGTTTCACAGTTTCCTTTGGGGAAAAAGGTTTGATTTCTTGACTATTTAGAGTGCACCATCCCCGCGTGGTAAAGCAGCAGTTTGAGCTTGGGATTATTTTTGGATCTCTGTTCCCTGGAGTAATTCTTTCCTGCTTACCTCTTACAACTCATTTAGGATAGTGTAATGCAACCTATTTGGAACTGATGATAGAAATTTTCGATTTCTTTAGAATAAAAACAGGCAAGGCCCCCTGTAGTATTAGGAAAAACAAAACATGAGCAGTCATGTTGAATTTTGTCACTGGAAAAGAAGTCATGTAGCCATGACTCTCCCTCACTATGGGGTCTTCCCGTCCCTGGAAACCAAAAAAATCTGCTTTCTGCCATCATGGATTTCCCTACTATTTGTTATAGATTTTAAATCTCTTTTTATCTTAATCACTTACTAACCCTTAAAAATCTTTCCTCTGCTGTAAATGGTCTTTTCAGTCTAATTTAAATGACTGCCTACTGAGCAGGGACTCTTCTAACTTAGTGGTGTGGATTCGGTTTCATGAATCCTTACAGTGAAAGGTACATGGAATGTCCTGTTTAGTTTCCTCTTCCATTTTCCTTTGATATAAATCTAGTTCAGTGTACATAATGTTAAAAGGAATATGAGAGAGCGGAGGAGATGGGAGGGGATACAGGAGAGGAGAAAGAGGAGGAGGAAGAAGAGGAGGAAGAAGAAGAGGAGGAGGAAGAAGAGGAGGAGGAACATCACAGTATCACAGAGAACAATTTTGAAGGTAAAACTGGAAAAAAAACAGCCACTGAATGATTCTAAAAAGAACTTGGCTCCACCCAACAAAACATCACGAGGAAGCAGAACCAGGCCTGCATGACCAAAAGTATTCTTTAAATTTCACAGGCTAGGATGGGGTCCCCAAGGTATATTTCAAAGAAATCCTCTGTTTTCATGTGAAACTCAATTTTTCTCAATAATTCATATGATTTTGGGAATGGATTTTAAATGTTTTCTTAGCCACAAAGAAAGAAGATACAAGAATCTCATCATATTAGGAAAATGGGGAACTCTTTAGGCTTGTAATGTAGAAGAGATCAGGGGCATCTTTTCACATAAGAACAAAAGAAAAATTTGATTATGAGCTTTTACTAGATAGAGGTAATTTGAGATTAACTAAGAGCAGATGACATAAAACCAACTGTATTGGAACAACATGTAACAAGGAGAACTCTAATGCCTGTCTTTCCTGACTTCCAGCTTAAGGAAATTTTTTTTTTCTTAAGGAAGATTAACTGAAATTCTATATATTAATTTTAACTCAGATAACATTCCTAACACAAATTGTGAGTAAGAAATGTTGCTTCCAATTTTTTTTTCTTTTTTTACTGTGAGAGTACATGAATGTTTGAAACAATAAATAAGTAAATAAATAAATAAATAGAACTTATATTTCATACCTCTTGGCTTGACTTCTGGGGCAGATTTCAGTGAAGCCATAGCTTCAGAGTAAGGGATACCTACTTCCAAAGTTAGGTGGGAATGAGTAACACAAGAAAGGGAGAAGCAATTACAGAGGATTTACAGAAGAGTAATGGAGAGGTATTCGTGGCAGATTAAACATGGAGACAAATCCTTTGCCTCTGCGCCTAAGACAGATGGAGTCCAACTTCCCTTTCACTGGATCTGCTTTCAGTCCTAGTGACACTGTGTGGCTGTTTAGTAAATGTCAGAAGAATCCCTGAAGCTCCTCTGTTTCTTGCAAGGTTCACTCCTTGACTCTCCCTCTTGAGATCCTGCCTCCAGGTGCCCAGGGACTGTGCACTGAGAATGACCAGTCGGGAGGAGACTGTGCAGGTGTTGGATCCACAGCTACACCTGTGCCCAGCACCCCTGGCAGGAACCTTTGCTGTTCAGTGCAGCTGAGCCTTCAAGTAGTTACAGCTTCAGCCAACACCCGCCTCACTATACCAGAGGTTTCCAGAGTTCCTGGTTGGTTTATAAGAACCTTGCATGGTAAGCAGAACCCCCTGAGTGTACTGAGCTGGTAGACTGGGGGGTAGTTCGTTACATCTCTGAGTAGCCCTCTGAGGCTTTGTCAGAGTGCTTAAACCACTTCTGTGCCATCAGGCTCTGTGTGGTTGTTAGATTTGCAAGGATGGGAAAGCCTCATTGGAAAACTTGCAACACACAAGTCACGTAATTATGGGGCAGTGCCTTCACATCAAGGTGAACTTCTAATGACTTTGTTGCTAGACGAAGAATCTCCTTAAGCCTTTCCTTTGTGTCATAACTACATCTAACAGTTTTTTTTTTAAAAAAAGAGAACCATATAATATATAATATTATCTGCACTCTGTGCTGGATCTGAATGACGTTGGAGCAAAGGAGTCAGAAATCTGCTACCAGCTCCCTGTCTGCTCCCTCTTTCTGGGAAGGCTGCCTCTGATTGCAACATCCCCAGGACATGCCAGCTTGTCAGTGATCTCTGCTCTCGGTGGGTTCCGGGCAGCCTGCTCAGTGTGTGACCTGCTCATGTTGAAACTCTTGTGCGAGTGAATTCTGATCTGCCGAAAACATTTTCTGACTTTAGCCATGCTGATGTACTTCCCTGCACCCCCACCCACCTTCCACTCTTCCTTGTCTCTCTCCTGTTTCGCTCCTCCATCTTGTACCCTCCCCTTCTCCTCCACCTCCTCCTCCTCTTCACTTATCAGTATTGGGGTATATTTATTTAACCACCCCTGGCTCAAATGCCAGAAATGTATTCTGGACTTTTCAATCCACCTCTAGCCCCTGTCTAGAACATTATATATAAAATTTGAAGTGTATTTTAGGTCTAGTTTCCATAGTTCTGTATTGACCTAAGACAAGAGACAAAATTTACCATCAATCTATTTTAAATATTCGGCTGTAGACATATCATTTCTACGCGTCACTGCTAGGTCACCAAGCTTTATCAAGCATCTCAGAGCACACACCTGTGATTTATAAAACTATGGAGCAGAAGAGATCTGTGTTGGTATGATATTATTGGATAACAGGCATACTGGGCACCTGGGAATGGTGGTGGAGGACAATTGAGTGTCATTTCTTTTTGCATATCATTCATTTATAGCAGGAGTTGCAAACTTAAAAACCAGTGGAACAGAGTGAGAATCGCATGGGAGATCTTTTTGGTTATAATTTTAATCTTATTTCATTATGCTTGTTTTCTTCCTTCCAGACAGTACAGTTCTTAAAGTGGTGTGTTTTGTAATGTGTTTTAAGTTGATTGACTGTAGCAGTGACACAACATGTGGAAATATTTTTTATTTCCACAAAGAAATACACTCATCATGTTACCAGGTTTTTAGCATACTGGGCTTTCCTTCTGGAAGTAGTTTCTAGGTTCTTTTGGTCCTGAAGAAAGAATTGATCAAGACAAGTGCCAACTGCTATTGGCAGTTTTATTAAAGGTAAGAAAAGAAACACGAATGTTATGGAATATTTCTGTATGTTAAAGAAATTCCAGGCTGCTCTGGTAAGTGGCTGCGGCCTCCCAAGCTGCGGCCGCCCCAGGGAGAGAACCATATCAGCATTTCCTGAGATCCACACCATGTTAGAACTTGGGGTGTTGGGAAAACAGTCAGCCAGCTCACTGCTCTTGTGGGCGGCTGTGAGCCTACCAGCATGGGCTAAGAATCAAACATCCATCTCATCTCCCCCGCCCCCTACTAGCAAGTGAGAGCCAGAGATCTGAGCATCTCTTGCAAGTTTGACTATATGCAATATAGCAAATAAGGGGAATTTTCTTCTGCCATCTCATTGAAGGCAAATATTTTTATCTCTGCTTTACTCTGTTCTGATCAATGGTATTGCTCTATTCAATATTCTGTTTTTACAATTTTGGCATTTCCTTTGATATTGCTCTATCTGATTGAAGGAACAACTATTGTGAAGAAAACCAGATATAGTATTGTACCTATTGCTGTTATCCCGGTAACCTGCTGTGAGGTTCTGTACCAATTCCACTGCACTGCCTCAATTGGCTTTGTCCTGTCTTATTCTGCTGTGTTTTGCTACTTTCAAAATAAATAAATAAATAAATAAGAAGAAGAAAAGATAAAAAAGTAAATAACAACAACAAAACAGATCAGTAAGGTACTGAGCAACCTGAAACATGATATAACTAAACAGATAATGGACTTAAAAAGCAAAAGGAGGAAAAGAAAGTGCTCTAAAGGATATAACTGCATGTATATTTAAATGTGTAGGATTGATAACCATGTTGCTAAGTTTTTGTTGGATTGGTGAACAGAACTGTCTACAGCCTCACTGTTTGAAAGTCCACTTTGTATGCTTTAATTTTGTAACTTGAACAACTATATCCAAGAAGACAATCTGTAATGTATCAACTATTGATTTCTTACTGTTTTTTTTTGAAATCCTGTATTGTTTCTACCCTTTTATCTGTTTTGCTTCCCCCACCTCTTTAAATAAAATTAAAAAAAAGAAAGAAATTCCAGGTAAAAATATAATGGTAAATAGTGATTGTACTTGGTTTGCAAATCAGAATGAAAACAGAAAGTGACCATTGCTAGATTGGACTGAAAGTGACCATTGCTAGGTTCTAAAGAAAACACTGCCACTAGGCCATCGCTATGAGTTAGGTACAAATGTCAGAACATGGGCTAAGTCCTGCCAAATCTTATAACTTTCTATGAAATGTTGAATTCTGGATAAAAATCTGATTTTCAAATATTGGCAGGCAAGTCAATTTTAAACCAATGTATATCAAAGCACACTGTGGCTGTATCTGGATTGGGATATCTGTCCTGGGGTATATGGGCTATAGAGGACACACCTGCATTGGAAGCTGGAGATGAAGATGAGATGGAGATTATATATAATTTTAACAATTATACTATAAGACATCATTAACTGCTGTGATTGCTAATCCTAAATATAACTTGACTGAATTAAGATAGTAGATAGTATAGGAAACTCCTGGGTCATGGGGGTGTGACCTTGGATGCTATGTCTGTCTCTGGTCCTTTTCTTCTCTGGCACTGTTCCCCTGCCCTGCTTCCTGGCCACCGTGAACTGAGCAGCTTTGTTAACCACACCCTTCCACCATGATGTTCCTGTCTTGGAACCAGATAACCATGGACTCAATCCTCTGAAGCCATGATCCAAATAAATCTCCCCCTTTTTAAAATTGTACATGTTAGGTAATTTGGCCTGGCAACAGGACTAACACAGCAGCAAAGACCATGCAGACAAAAGCTCTCTTACTTCCCTCCCCTCCCTTCCCCTCCCCTGCCCTCCCCTGCCCTCCCCTCCCTTCCCCTGCCCTCCCCTGCCCTCCCCTCTCCTCCCTTGCTCTTCCTTTCCCTTCCCTTTCCTCCCTTGCTGCCTGCCTCCCTCCTTCCTTTTTAAAAATCTCTTTCTTTTTTTGTGTATGAGAACTGAACTCAGGGACCTGCAAGCTTCCTACCACTGAGCTTCACCCCAAATTCTGGAAAGACAATTTTCTAAAAAAGAGAATGAGCTTTGAGGAAGTGACATTCCAAGGACTTGGGTCAACCCACTGTAACATACCAAAATGGAAAATAAAAAATGGAATGAAGACTATCTGGGCCCAAGTCAGGAAGACAGTGGAGAATCTGCCCCCAGAGAACATTTGCCAAGCTGCTTCATAGCAATGAGGAAATAAAAATTGCTATAAGTCTGTTGAAATCTGTTTCCTCTAGACAAGTATGTGTCTGTCCAGAGGGTGTCTAGCAGGGGAAGGAGATCAGGGCTGGTGCAGCTCAGATGTCAGTCAGAATTAAGTTTAAACAGGGGCTGGAGCTGAGCACCCATCAGCAAGAGACCTTCTAATGAAGCAGACCTCCATGGCCATCTCTGAGTTGATTCAGGACAGTGGGTCCAGCCACTTGCTTTCCTTAAACACAGATAACTGGTGGACTTCTCTCTGGCTGAGCTAGAGGAGAAAGGATTCCATCCTTTTTTGCTTCCCAAGTAGCAGAAATGGCAAAACTTTTTCAGTAATCTGGCAATGGTCATAATTTTCCAGGGGGGATTAAGCAATGTTTCCCAAAATAGTGATTTGTGGTATTGTGCAGTGTTACACTAGTATGGGAAAGGCTCAGGTAGTCTATAGATTGATCCTTGAATCTTCCTGGGGAGCTCACAGTAGATTCTATCGATTTTATACAGGTGGATTTTGACTGCCTCACTATCATGACCTGTATCTTGATGGTCCCACAAACCACCTGTGCTCGTAGATGGGGTATTTTGAAGGTAGCTGGAACTAGGGTGTATGAATATGGATTAAAGGTATGTGTGTGAGAACTAAATTGGTTTAGCATAGTCTTGGCTATGGATAATGGGCTGCCCCACCCTAGATGTAAGTGGCACCACCCAAAAGTTTTGTAGCCTGGCTAAGATAAAAATGAAAGGAAGGATCACTGCCTGCTGCCTTCTGCCTGCCATACCATGGACCGTTTCTCTCCTGCCATGCCACCCTGCCTCAGAACCAGCTGCCTATTAGCTGAAATAAACCTTTCCTCCTTTAACTTGTGGGCGTCAGGAGTTTTGTCCCAGCAAAGACAAAGTGACCAAGACACTCTAGACATCCCATGCTGAAGCACTTCAGGTTGTGCCATAATCCAGTCTATTTTATTTGAGAAAACTAGAGATCAAATAACATTTTCCCATTCTCCCTTATCCCCTGACTTCTATTTTGGAGCAAGCTTCAACTAAGATGGGGCCAAGTCTTTTGCAGTGGAGGCTAAAGGCTGGATGTGAAGCTGGGGATGCTTTGGACAGGGAGCCAGAATGTGGCTTTCCCTGGTCTTAAGAATTGACAAGGGCGTGCACCATCAAAACCCACAGAGGAATGCAAAGATGCAACGTGCAGGGAGGCGAGTCAGAGCGACTGCTGAACCTGTGACTGCAGAGACAAAAAAGAAGTTAGAATTTGATGATGAGAGAGATGGAGAGGCAGAAAATAATACAGAGCAAACTGGAGTGGGGTTTTCAGTGAAGCCATTCTTTCCGGCTCTAGACAGCCACTGTCCTGCATCCTCCTACAGCAAAGAGGACCCCTGTTGTCCTGTTCTCCTCATAAGGGCAGTGATATCTTCACGATGGCTCCTCCCCCTCGAGAACTAATGACTTCCCAAGGGTCTCATCTCCAGACACCATTTACATTAGTGAATCTGAGGGAGGCATAAGTCAGGTGGCACAATGAGTGTACGTTTTTATTATGTCATTTAGTTATTCTCAACTAATTGCTGTTTGTTTCATGTAAGTTTCCCTGTTGTCCTTCCTATGCTAGTAACCGTCACCCTGAGCATGTTTTACAGTGATATTAGCACCTGCCTGCCTCCTCTCAAGAATTAAACAAACCCTTTTTAATTTTTCTGGTTTCCATTCATCAGAGCAAGGAAATACAAGGTGACAAACATGTCTTGGTAAAGCATAAAAAGTCACCTGTCTTTGGAACTTTATACATGTGTTTTTCAATTTAAAATAAAAGTACATATTTATGTATCTCCTAGAGAGGGGGAAGGAGCCGTATCCCAGTGGAGGCTTGTTGCCGGAGATGCAGCTCAGTGGTAGAGCATTTGGGTTGTGTGGGTGGGGCCTGAGGTTTAGTCACCAGCACCAGGCGCACACGCAGATACCACACACACATCCCAGA
This sequence comes from Hydrochoerus hydrochaeris, assembly GCA_004027455.1. NCBI lineage: Eukaryota > Metazoa > Chordata > Mammalia > Rodentia > Hydrochaeridae > Hydrochoerus > Hydrochoerus hydrochaeris. The sequence goes on along the minus strand of PVLA01006186.1, from coordinate 69,937 downwards.
CTTTTCCTGGACTTCTGGTACTTACTTTAATGTTGAATGGTTATGCTTCTCAGCATCTGACTTGGCTTTGAGTAAAGACTATGTAGAACTGTCCCTGTCTGATTTCTCTCTTTCTTAGCATCCCAGCTTACAAATGCTATCAAAGTAGAGTCTTCATTTCCTGCAGAGGACAGTTGCTCTTCTGAAAACAGTGTGCAGGACATCCGAACTCCTGCTTTCTGTGCCCAGATCCAGATCATCTCCCTGGACGTTTGCATTTAGGTTACTGTGATGCAAGAGTGAGCCAGGCATTCAACAGCACCACTGTCTCAGTGAGAGTCATTGTGACTTTCATAATGCACAGTCCTGCTTGAGGGTATCTTTTAGAACTTTAAAAGAGTAAAAACAGTATCACTAATTTTATAGACTAACATCTCAAAATCCACATGGCAAATCTGTAATCTCCAATGTGAATATTTATGGAGATAAAGCCTTTAATAAGGCAATGAAGTTTAAAGGACTTCATCAAGGTAGCGCTCCGATTCACAGTACAGTGTCTTAGAGGAAAAAGAGAAACCAAATAAACATGTGAGGAGGGGTGTGTGCAAAGTGTTCAGATTTACATTTTGGTGAAAGGAAGCAAAGCGTGTCTTCTAGCTGTGCCATGGAAATACTTTAATAATTCAGTGGGAACATGCCTTCTTGCTAATATCTTAATAAAAGAGATCTGATCTCTCAGACACATGGCTTGGTGTACTCTGTAGTTGTCTCATTTTAAGTTGACCATTAAACAAATGCAGAATTGTAACTTTGACAATAATTCTCTCTAAATGGCCTGTTGGCACTTTTTATCTTCAGTGAAATTTTTGTTCCCAAGTAAGTTAGGATTACAATTTTTTTTCCTAACAGATCAAGTTGGTATAATGTGTTCTTGGTTATCAAAAATACTCTTGTAGCTTTTGAATTGGTGAATATCTGTAATGTGTGGACAAGCATGACACATGCTGTAAAAACCCTGACACATGAAATGGCATGTTGTGTATGTACACATGGGACCGAGAAGAACACATGTAGCTAAGCTGCTTAGGGCTGCAAATGACTCTGTTCTTTGCCTCCTGTGATTCTGTTTCCTGTAATGCATGTATGAACTTTAAAAACAAAAGATTTTTTTTTATTGGTACCAGGGATCAAACTCACGACCGCGTGCTTGCAAGGCAGGCACTTATGCTGCTGAGCTAAACCCCCAACCCTATTTTTAAAACTCAAAGAAAAAAAAAAAAAGAAAGAGAGAGAAATCAGGGATCCACACACAGATAGCTGGTTATGTGAAGATACGGGAAGGGAGTGATTGTCTCTAAACCACCCCGAGAAACCAAACCTGGGCACCTCAATTTGGATTCTTAGTCTCTAGAACTGTGACAAAATATATGTCTGCCATTTAAGCCAAAATACCTTTCTGCTGTTCATGATCTTTTGTTATGGCCCCACCAGCACATGAAGCCATTGGTGATGCCTCTTTTTGGCTGTGAGTTCTAGCAAACTCAGAACCAAATGTGAAGTTTGCATTAACCGTGTTGATTCCTATAGTTCCTGCAATTTTAGTCTTCCTTTTGTGACTCAGAGTTTTTCTATTTCGAATTTTATTAGCTTATTATTTGCTTTTATTGTTTACTGCTTCAAAGCCTTTGTAGAAAAGAAGCAGAGTACAAGGAAATAAATAACACATGGGTTCTTTTTAGTTACAGGTTCCTTTCTTACATTATAGTTGTGCTTCTCTGTCTGTTATGTTGATCCCTTTCATTTCTTAGAACCTTTAATGTTGGAGTCCCACAGGGCTCTGCCCTCAGACCTTAACTTTCTCTTGTGTTGGCTCCATCCCTGCATGATCAGCAATATTCATATGGCTTTAAACTCTGTACTTGTGGAGCTGGGCAGGGTGGTGCATGCCTGTAATGCCAGCACTTGGGAGGCTGAGGTAGCAAGATTGCTGTGAGTTCAAGGCCAACCTGGGCTCCATAGCTAGACTCTGTCTCAAAAACAAACAAACAAAATTCTGTACTTCTGTCATCCATCCATCCATCCACCTATCCGTCTACAAAACTAGACATAAAGATAGCAAATCCTAACTATCCATCATCAAACTTCAATTATCATCCTTTGACCAATTCTGTCTCATCTATATTCTTTTACCTGGTGGGTTATTTTGAAGCATATCCAAGTCCTGTTGGGCATTGTGGTACACACACCTGTAATCCCAGGACTCCGAGAGGCTGAAGCAGCAAGACCGAAAGGTTAGGACCAGCTTGGGCAATGTGGTGACTTAGTGAGACCCTATCTCAAAATAAAACATGTTAAGAGGGCTAGGGATGTAGCTCAGTGTGAAAGCCCTAGGTTCAGTCTTCAGTACTGAAAAGAAGACAAGGCACAATTAGAGGCTGTCTACATCAAAGCATGCTTTGGTTGGGTACATACAGGCATGACCTGTTTTTCCTCACAGTGTGGTTTCTCAAATAGCATCATGCTGCCTAAACAAGCCAGCATTCCTACAGACCTGCAATGGAGAAACCTTTGAGCTTTCAAGGATCCCAGCAGCCAGCAGCAGGACACGTGCCTCAGGGTCGCTGCCACTGACCCGACAGTCGGCAGCACCAGCAATGTGGAAGTTTTTGCAAGACAGTAAAGTTGTAAGGGAAAAAAAAATGGAGCATTATTTTTAGTTGTATTTTTATTTTTTTCTTTTGTCTTGAGTCTTATTGATGTTTTATTAGTACATGTTTGCAGAACATAATGATTAATAAACATAAGTGGTACGTGTATGTAACAAACCTTTTAAATCTTTTTTGTGTTCTTTCTTTTTCTTTTCTTTTATGAGACAGGGTTTGGGGACGCAGTTCAGGCTGGCCTTGAACTAACTTGCTTTGTAGCCCAGGCTGGCCTCGAACTTGCAGTGGTCCTGTCGCCTGACTGAGTGCTGGTACTACAGTTGTGCACCACCACATCCAGCCTGTAACACATCTTAATTCTTTCTTTTTTTCACTCCCTACCCCTGGCATTCCATTCCTTCCAACTCTTGGTCCCCTTCCCAGTTGCTAAAGCTCTATTTTTGTCATTCCGAGGCTATTCTTTTGCTTCTTTTCCCTTCGCTCTTGGCCCCTCACCCCTTCCTCTATCTCTTGTTCCCCCATCTGAAAAAGATATCCCCACTTCCTATTTGTCTGTCTCCTCTTTTGCTCTTTTTAAAGTAATATTTTTAATAATAAAGAAGGAGTGTTTGTGGTGGTGCATGCTTGTAATCTCAGCACTTTGGGAGGCCTAGGAAAAAGAATCATAAATCCAGTATCAGCTTGGGCAACTTAGCAACTTAGTGAGATATTGGCTCACAATAAAAAATACAAAGTTTCCTGGGAATATAGCTCCACAGGAAGGTCCCAGGTTTAAATCCCTGTAACACACACACATATGAAGAGGACATGTTGAACATAATATATATCTATATGAATCTATCACAACTTGATTCCGAAATAGGACTATGAGGGTTTCTAGATTTTTGCAGCAATGTGTGAGGGTGTTGGTTGAGGGTGTTGGTTTATGGTTTAGATCTGAATGTCCCTCAAAGTCACATGTGTTCAGAAGGTGACAGTGGGAGCCAGCTGACTACAGACTGAATCCCCACCTCCATGAGCCATATTAAACCTCTCCTAACTTGCAGGTATTTTGTCCCAGTGCTGAGAAAGCTGACTAAGACTGAGTTGGGGTAATATGTGGTGACAAGATCTTGCAACAGAAGCTGCCAAGTGAAACACTCTCTTAAATAATAATGATGATATTAACATACACTTATATAGTTCTAGCATGTGTGCAGCATTGTGCTAGATGCTTAACATGTATTAACTCATTTAATCTTCACAATTCTCTATTGTAGGCATGATCATTATGAATTCCTGAAGACTAGGAAATTCAGTGTCCATGTTCCTGCCACCATGCTGTGTCTCCCATCAAAAGCCAAAGGAATAATTATGGCAAATATTTTTTTTTATCAAATAGTGAGCTGTTTAAATGCTCCCTTTATAATTCATTGTGAAAAAAATCCATGAAATCAATGACTTTTTTAGACAGTCATGTTTTCCCCTAAGACAAACCTAACATAAATCTATATTTTTTAATGGAAGCAATATATTTATCCACATTCTATTCCAGAGGACCTTGTCTGCCACAATCTTGCACACATTGAGTTGTTGTGTATACTACAGCCAAGTGGAAATAAACGAATAAGATGTCAGAATGAGGCCTTATGAAAAATACATTGTAGAGTCAATCTGGTGAATTTGGTATATGGACAGATAGATGAGAAGTTTGAAATAAACTAGGTAACAAGGATTTCAAAACAACTGAATCCTAGGATACATATCTGTAACTGGGAAATACTCTTCATGGGTTTTTTCAGAGGTTCTTAGTGTTTCCTGATAGTGGGCATATGCCCTGAACAAAACACAGTCTTTGTTCTCAAATATCCATCCCACAGTCCACCTAGCAAGATAGGGCTGCATATGCTCTAAAGCAACGTGATGTTCAGATAGAGAGGTCTTGACAAGCCTTAAGTAGGCAAAGTTCTTACTTGGTAGACTGAAAATATCAGAGAAGGTTTATTTATGGCTTTTGAAAAGATAGACAAAGAAAGGCACAGATAGATACAGAAGAGAGAGAGACAGCAGAGAGACAGAGAAAGAGAGACAGAGACAGATAAAGACAGGAGAGAGAGAGAGATATCTGAAGCTTACAGAAGAAAGGAAAGGAAAAGCTTAATAGTATTAGCCAATTTCAAAGCAAAGAAAAAGAAATTAAAGTATTTCTACTAGTATGTGCAGAAACTGTATGCATACTTAGTGTTTTCTACTTCAATAGCTCAAGCTCCCTTGACTATCCCCTAGTACTTTTGCATGCATGACTTGTAGTTGGTGTCTAAACTGTGTTTACTGTAGGATTCAAACAGATCTGGGCATATCTTGAGGAGAACTGGCCTTGGTCACCAGAATTCTAACACAATATGATAGTTAGAATGCAGTGCATTTGGAATACAAATTACTAGAAAGTAGAGAAGTCATATTTCAAGACTTTGAGGGTCTGAAGGTTAGACTTTTAAAATGTAGTTTTTCATAATTTGTTGCCTTTATTTATTGTCTTAGTTACTTTTGTCATTGCTGGGACAAAATATCCAAAACCCATGGGTTACAGGAGGAGAGGCTTACTTGGCTCACAGTTTGTAGAGGTTTCAGTCCATAATCAGCTCACTTCAAGTCAGGGCAGCGTAGTAGACAGGCATCACAGAGGAGAAACAGTTCATGGTGGGCAGAAGGGAACAAAGCAAGCAAGCAAGGGAACTTAACAGCCTCTATCTGCCCCTTTTATGTTGTATCAAAGTTACTGAGCTTAAGGCAAGGACAAATCAATCAGTAGACTGATTTAGTAATCATACATCTTCAATCCCAGCATCACACACTCTAGATCCAGCCACCTCTGAGAAAGCCCCACCTATGACTGTTAGAGGTTTTGGGGGGACATCTAGACACAAGCCATAACATTCCTCTACCTATTTACACTCACAAGAGTCCTTCTGGAAATAAAGATTTTAAAAGACTCCTACTTAATTTAATAATTAAGTATTGACTCTCCATTGAGATTGTACCCAAATATACTGATTTGCAATAAACAGCTATACAAGGGATCTTTGTACAATACATCATTCTATGAAGTATGAATTTTTCATTTTAAACAAATGAAGGTTCTCCTAAATTAATTTTAAACATTTTTTTATTTTCAAGTTTTAATTGATACATAAATATTATACATATTTATGGGCTACAACATGATAATTTAATACATGCATACACTGTGAAATCAAGGCAGCATAATTAGCATTTCCATATCCTCAAACATTTATCATTCTTGTATGTGTTTTGGGAAACTCTGAGTTCTACTCTTTCTGAACTTTCTTTCTTTCTTTCTTTCTTTCTTTCTTTCTTTCTTTCTTTCTTTCTTTCTCTCTTTCTTTCATGCTGGAGATTGTACCCACAGTCTCATGCATGGTAGATGAGTGCTCTACCATTGAGCTACTTCCCTGGTCCTTTTCCAGTTCTCTATAAAGTATGCAATGAACTGTTGTAAAGTATTGTCACTCCCTGTGCAGTAGAACAGCAGAACTCACTCCTCTATCTAAATGTATGTTGGTGCACTTTATCTAACCTCCTTCTATCCTGTCCTTTTCAACCTTCCTATTTTCTAGTGACTGCCAGTCTATTCCTGTGAGATCAAATTTTGTAGTTTCCACATAGAGGTGAGAACATCCTCACCTCTGTGAGGCATTCTGTGTCTGGCATATGTCGTTTGATGTCCTACAGTTCCATCTGTGTGGTGACAAATGACAAGATTTCTTTTTGTTTTTTGACTGAATAGTCTCTCATGCATGCACGCTATATTTTCTCCATCCATTAATCCATCATTGTGTGAATTGGTTGACCCTACCTGCTGCCTGTTGTAAACAGTGTGGGGACTGGATCTGGTTCTGAGTTTAACACTTATCATCTGTGTGATCCTGGGCATTTAGTCTCTGGACAACTGTCTTCTCACCTGTAAAATAGCAGCACTATCTATTCTGAGAGCAGTTTTAAGGATTAAATTAGGTCATGTGCAGGTAGAACACATTCTGGGAATAGGAACCTCACTGGAAATGATTTGTCAAGTGAGAAGAGAAGGTTCACAATGCTGATATTCACAGGCTTGGTTGGGGGGAAGATCAGTCACAGTTCAGTGCTGGCTCCTTGAATTCAGGACCAAATCTCAGAGTGAGGAGGCACAAATGAGGAACACATGGAAACCACAGGAGCACAAGATAGCTGCACAATGTACCAGCACCACAGAGGACAGACACTCTCCACAGAGCAAGTTACCTTCTCGCTGCTGGCAGTTCACATGGACTTCGATGCCCCGCAGTCATGGTGGGGGTGCTCAGGGTGTGGCAGCAGAGTCCTTCTCACTAGGGCTCATTTGGGAACAGCAGTCATCACCATCGGGAGCTAGAACAGAATAGATCAGCTCCCAGGATCTTTGGAAGGACACATTCCTCACTTGGGGAGACTCAGCTTGGTACAGGACCTGCTGGGACAGACCAGGTGAGATTCTCATACCTCACGTTCCTCGTGACCTTTCCTCTCTTGGCTGGTGTGTTCTGTGGAAAAACTTTCCACTCAAGGAATAGTAGAAAAAGGCAAATAAAGGTGATTTCTCCTAACAATAGAAATCAACAAAGAGGTGACAAATATTTAGTCAGGACAAGTATAGCAATCAGTATCCAGCAACATATGGCCAACAGTATGATTTTGATCATAATTTTCTGGGTATAAGACTGTGAGACATTAACTTGCATTAAAGGATAGAGGCTTTCATTTAACTGCTCAGTGTGCTCTGCAGGATAAAGGAAACACCAGCTATTCTTAACAGTGTTGCTAGAACCGTAAAAGAAAACAGTTTTCTCTTAGGGAGAAAATGATGGTGTGTTTTTGGATAGTATACTCAAGGAAGATGGAGAAAACTAAAATCAAATTAGAAAATGTCCACTTAAAGGCAGATTTGCAAGATGAGGATTCTGAAGTAGAAAAGGTCCTGAAGGAAACAGCATCACGGTTTGTGGCACAGTGCAGGCTGTGCATGGGGGGGAGGTGTGTCACACCCCGGCATTCCGGCATCATTAGATGAACCCCAACACTTTGAAAATTAGTTCAGAGTAAATAAAGAGATGGTCTACTCTAACAAATGGACGCTACGTGTATGTAATTCAAACTGAAAGAATGAACAAGTTGTAAATTTAAACAGAAGGTTTAAAATTCAGAAGTGTCATAGTCAATTTATGATGTACTTTAGTCAACTTTTTATGTTTTTGGCAGCACTGGGGATTAAGCCTAGATCCTTCACACCGAGCTACATCCTCAGACCCTCCCCTCCTATTTATTTTGAGACAGGGTCTTACTAAATTCTCCATGTGGGCCTCGAACTTGCCACCCTCATGCCTCATCTGTCTGGAGTGTTGGGATTACAGGTGTGTACCACTGCCTCCAGCGTTTAGTTAACATTTTATCAGCTGGAGTGTTTTCCAAATTTTTCAAATTAACACTCGCAGAACTCTCCCGGTTCTTAGATGGAACTGAAGTACTTCATTGATTTGTATTTTTCTATCTTTTGAGAGAAATGAAGTTATTTTTTGACAGTTTTCTGGCTTATAAATCAGTGGCTGAGTTAAGAATCTGAGCTCTGCTTTCTGACTTCCATTTTAGGCTGCTAGAAGAAACAGTGCCTATAATTAGTGAGACCATTGTTGACATTTTGAATTATAAGTGTTAACAATGCTAACGACAATAGACTTGGGGTTTTAGGTAAAATCATCATATTTTTAAATAAAGGAAAGCAGTCTATTTTTAGGGAAATCATAAACAGCTTAATAAATAATTCTCATTGCGGTATTTTAGTCTGTGAACACACAGAGGGCTTCACATATCATTAATGCTCTAGTATGAGCTTTACATAACAGTAACAAAAAACCGAGCCTAATTAGTCTCTTCTGGTAAAAGTATCTGAGAAATTTTCCATTGCCCAATACCTTCCCCTAATGGAAAACGCAGTGCTCAGGAGGTATGTGTAAATATTTGATTCGAGGTTTACTGATTTCCATGTCAGAAGCTATCAATCATTAACACTTCAAAAACCATACACCTGGTTAGTTGATGTCAAAAAACATTCCTTCCTTCAAGGCATTTTAGACTCTTAGAAGTGGAGAGGGATTTGTTGAGCACTTTGTCTAATCTTTTATTGTCACAGGTGGGAAAACTGGGGCTGAGGATTTTGGGTGTCCTCAGCTGGTTCCTAGGGCCTAGCCCTTCAGAGTTGCCCCTCCTTATGAGATATTACTGAGAATCACGGTTCACCTTTTTCTGAAAGCACACAGAACTATAATAATGTTTTCATAGCCATAGATACGGAAATGAAGCAGTCTAGATAATTATAGGCCCGGGCGTTTGTTTCCAGTGTTAACTTCAGGGTCACTTCACATAGTAGCACGATGGCCTCCAGAGAAAGAAGCCATAGACATTGCACTCAATCATTTTAAACAAAGGCTCTCACACTGTTGCTTGGTTGAGGTAAGGAGATGAAGGTGTTAGTAAAATACTTTTGATAATTTAAAAAAGAAAATCAAAACTTTAGATGGAAAATATGTGTGGATTATTTGTCAGCCTATATTTTTAGGAAGTATGAATACACCTCCAAGGTGAGGAATGAGTCATGTCTGAGAGTCAGTCAAGCCAGGCACTGGGGGAGGGGGCTAAGCCCCCACCTTGCAGGTGGAGTGCCAAGCAGTCGGTCTGGTGGGTGGGGTGGGACAGTGACCCTCCACAGAGGTTGGCGCTTTGACCCTATACATACACTTGGGTGAAGGTTGTTCCCCAGGTTTAGGTGGAGACACAGCACCATTGCCTCACAGAGGCTCAAGGACTCAAAGAGTTCTTTTGGAAATTCCAGCAGGGGGGCCACTATGGCATTCTTCAACCAAGCCATTCAGAAGCACCAGGGGCCTCGTGTGGGAGGCCTGGGGAGAGGGACCCCCCTGTGCCCTCCCTGCCTCCCAGCCCCTTCCATGTAAGCCGGCTGAGCTCCGGTCATGTGATGGGTGCTCACATGCTATGCCATGCTGCTTCTCTTGAAGCAAGTGTAAAAAAAAAAAAAAAAAAAAAAAAGTCTGGTACAGAGCTGGGCTTTAGGCCTGTTATCTGTCAATAACCAAAGTGTTAATCAATGGAAGCAGAACTTAATTGACAAGAGAGAGAAAGAAAAGTAGAATTCAAGTTAGGTGTCTGTAGACTTGCGGTAAGGAAACTTACTTCTCTCCCTTTCTTTCCTATGCTTCAGAACCAGTTCAGTAAAACTAAAAATGTCTCAATTAATATTTAGATTTTTCCTTATGCAAAACATCAAAGCTTTGCTGGGTCCTTGGATGGTGACAATGCACATTATTTTTGGTACTTTATTGGCTTTGCATGGTAAACAGTAAAAACTGGCACTAGAAACGTTGAAATCTGGACGCACTGGGAAATAGCAAGCGGAGAAGAGTTAGCGCTCTGGAAACATCTGGGCGGAGAGGTGGTGCAGGGTGGGGTCAGGCTGGCCTCAGTTCTCGCTTGTAAACTGGGGACATTAATAGTATCGAGCTATCGAGTTGCTCTGAGGATTAAATATAATGTGTAAGTTAGTTAAAAGCAAGGAAAACCATGCAGTTCTGTGCAAACACTTAAAGCAGGTGAGGTTATGCTACTGTGGGAGAGCAGAGCCCACAGGGAGCAGTACCAGGAATGAAGAAGGATGTCACCCAAGGAGAATAGAGTCGATGTGTGCAGAAGACCCAACAGTCACACAGGTGTGGGTCCCTAACAAGCGATCCAAGTGCCTGGGGCAAATCACTGAAAGAACCAATTAGTGACGGACAGAATGGACAGAACGGACAGAATGGACAGCAGGGCAGCAAGAGTTCCCACAGTGTGACAACCACCTGACCACATGCAAGGGTCTCACCTGATGTCCAAAAGGTACAAGAACAACAAGCAGAAACCAACCTGGTTGCTCTGATATGCATAGAAAACTCGGCGTAAGTATAGCAGAACACATACTCTTTTCAGTACAGATCCCACTGCAGGCCAGAGCACAGATCTCAGTCCATTTAACTGGATTCAGGTAAAATATGCCAAGTATGTTTCTTAGCCAAAATAAAAGTAAAAAAGAAATCAATAATATGGAAAAATCCCCAAATATTTAAAAATTAAACAATATACTAAAACATAGCTCAAAGAACATATCCTAATTGAAGTTACAAAATACTTTGGATTTAATGGACTAGAAACAGACAATGAAATCTGGGTGCAGTGCCAACGTCAATTGATGGGAAAATTATAGCAGGACATACATCAGAAAATAACAAAGCCAAGTGTGGTGGCATATGTCTGTGCTCCCAGCACTCTGGAGGCTGAGGCAGGAAGAGGGCTGTGAGTTGGAGGCCTGCCGAGGGCTTCATAGTGAGTCCCCATCTCATCCCTCCCCCTCCAAAACCAAAAAAGAGCTTAACAAAATCTTAAATGGGTGAGTTAAGGTTCAATCCTAAAAAATTTAAACAGAAGAGCAAATTGAAACTGAAGTAACCATAAAGAAGTCAGTAGCAAACATGAGAAACGGAATCAATAATAAAAAGCAGTAAAAAGAAAAGAAAATCAATGGAATGCAACATGCTTGTTGTTAGCAAAGATCAATAAAACTGCTAAACCCATGGCTAGAATAGGAGAGAAAAGATAACATACTAATATTAGACATTTAAATAAGGGACATTACCCTAGTTCCTTTAAAAAAAAGATAACAAAGGACTTATGAGTAATTTTGTTTGAATAAGTTAAAAACTCAGGTGACATGAGAATTCTTTTGAAGTGGCAAACAACCAAGGTTCACTCAGGAAGAGGCAGAAAACCTAACCAGGGGCTGGGTGTGGTGTGTTTGCTTGGAACAAACCCCAGCAAGTTGGGAGGGTGAGGTTGGCAGACTGCAAGTTCAGGGCCAGCCTGGTCCACTTAGTGACCTGCCTCAGTAAGAAAGATAAAAAGGCTGTGGACGTAGCTCAGGGCCAAGACCTGGCTTCAGTCCCCTGGACCACAAAACCAGACACCGAGATAAAACCCCTCACGAGACCAAACCAAACCAAACCAAACCTCCTACATCAACTTAGCTTATCCCAGGAATTTGAGCTGATTTGTCAGCTTTTTGGAAGTGATCTTCTCTTTCCTTTTATTTCTTATGATTTTAATTTGTATTAGAACATTTTCAACTACGTATATTTTGGTACTGGGCATTGAACTCATGACCTTGCACTTACTAAGCAAGCACTTGAACCGCTAAATGCCCAGCTGTGTTAGAACACTTCCGCAGTATGTAATGATTATGTTCAGCATGGGAAGCTGGTACACGCATATAACATAACTTAATTCTTTCTACTTTCCCTTCGCTTCTCCTTCCTTCCATATCTTAGTAGGAATTCAAGTTCAGCTTAAAACTTCTAACTAATCCATTGAAATTAACCCACTGAAATACTCCACTGCATTAACAGACCAAAATCATGTTGTAGCTGGCACAGTGAAACGGAATTTCACATTGGATTTTGGCTGGGTGCAAGGGCTCAGGCCTGCCCCAGCAGCCCGAGGGCAGAAGATGGCAAGTTTAGCCCAATCCGGCACTATAGCGCCCGACCGAGCAGGGCCCTGTTTCAAGATAAAGAATAAAAAGGTGCTGCTGGGAAGGCCCCGTGTCAGATACTAGGGGATAAAATGTCACATTTTTTTTTCCTCTGGAGACAAGTGGCTTCTCCAGACTTCCTCGTTCAGGGCATTGCCAGCCACCACCATGCAGATGCTGGCGGCGGAAGGTCAAATCCTGCTCCTCCCACAGGCGGGGAGGAGGGGCTGGGTCCTGAGGTGGCGGCCGACGCCCCGGACAGGGTGGTGTCAAATGCCCTCTCCCGCTGTGCCCTGGTGTGGAAGAGCCCGCCCACCTGTCTACAGGGTGTCGATTTGTGCAAATGGACCCCCCATCTCCTCAGACCTAACTTTGAATAAATCCTGTTCTTCTTTTACCAAAATAAATGGCTTCTTTCGATTTGGTTAGCACCAGGCAAGTGAGCCTGAGCATAAAAACCTTAGAGCAGCAACAGCGCATTCACCTCAACTGATACATAACAGTAAAAAGCACTGTTACTTCTCTGGTGTGGATTTCTCCAGTTTACCTTTCTTTTTGTCTTTCTGAGACAGGGTCTCACTATGCCATTCAGGTTGGACTTGAGCTCACTTTTAGTCGAGGCTGATGTGCAACTTGCAACAATCCTCCTGCCTCAGCCTCCTGAGTGCTGGGATTACAGGTGTGAGCCACCACACCCGGCTTCCACTTTACTGTTCAAAACATGTTTTAGAATTTATTTTAATGCATATATTTCAAACAGTGTCACTAGCCAGAGCTAAAAATAACGCCAACGCCTTGTACCCCTAGATTTTTTCCTCTCACTTTTGATTTTAGCTTTCCTTAAACAATCACTATTCAATACTTCTGATTCTTTTGTTATTAACCTTTATGTTTGTGGATAATATGTTCATTAAAGTTGTTTTAAAAATTGTTTTTCAGTTTTAAATACCACTTGCTTTTTTATAGGGAAGATGAAGATTTTACTTTTTTTCCCCCACTCATTCACATCTTCAGATAACATTTCATTACCTTTTTTAGCTCAGTCAGTGATCTATTTGTTTATTGTGCATAGCTAATTATTTACAGTCAGTGTGGGACACTTTTTTTTAACGTTTTATGTACAAACTGGAGCAGTGGGTTCACATCCTTTGTACTTCTTGTGTTTCCTGTGGTTGTCACTAAGTGTTTTGTTTCTGTTTTTACCCATGAACCACTAACTGCTCGCACACGCAGAAAGATCTCTTCTGAAAAGACTCCTCCTTCAGCCATCCGCTCTCCTCCCCCACCCGGGCACACACTTTTTGTTTTCTTGATCCAGTTTGGACCGGTTGTTTTCTAGGAATTCTCAACAACTGTCACCTCGGATGTCTATTCACCACTGTCCCAGGTATTTCTTCCTGTCCTCTGTCTTTCCATTTTATGTTTTTCCTGCTTCTCTTTTAGGTTGGCTCTCCTCTTGTCTATTGTTTTTTGTGTTTTTATCAATTTGGAATTTCATAGGTGTCATTTTGTAAGTATTTGCGGGTGGAGACATCGAGATAAAAATGTGAATTTAGTGTGCCATGTAACTGCACCCAGTTGGATAACTTTTCATGGACTTGCTTTAAAATACCCTCGAAAGTTTCCTGTTTGGGTGGTGTTTAAAATCCTTAATCCTCCAAAAGACACTCGTAAATGAGAAGGAATTCGTGGACATTGAAGTCTAAACTACACTGCCGCTTTTCAAATAAGCCTGAGTTGCTCATTCTCTGATAGAGGAGTATAAGATGTCCGGTTCTTTTTGTACACGGTGAATCTTTTTTCAGTTTTATTTTTTTCTTAGTATAGCAAAAAATTATTTGGGACATTTTGAAATAACACAATGGGATAGTAATGTTCTATATTAGCACAGTGTCTTTTTGTGTGGAAAGTTTCCCAAGTACTTTATAACTGGAAAAGACTGTTTTGTTCTTAATTTAAAATCATCTTTTTCTGACATAAAGTATTATTTTAGGAAGCACAGCTATAGAAAATAATATATTAAGGAAAGAAGTGTTTCTTTAGAGAACCAGGAAAATCAGATAATTGCTGCTGACAAAAGTTTTCAAAGATAATAATTCTCTGGACTTTCAACTTCTTGTAGGGTGACATCTCAATACTGCGGGTCACTAGTTGGCTTTCTCACGGTGAGTCACAGATGCATGCCATCACTGTCAGGAGCATGTACTGTAGCGCCCCTTCAAACAGGCATCTGCTATTTAATTTAGATATAGTTCCAAGCAGTGTCCAAAGGTTAAAAGTGTCGGCCTGAAAATTGATGAAGTATTTACATTTCTAGAGGAACAGAAACCCCACAATTGTGCCAAGATATTCTGAATACGCATAGAATGGTGGGAGTTATTTTGACTCCTTGTCATGAACACCAGTTAACAGAAAATGAGCTGAGGAATACTATAAAGACTGGATTTAACCTGAGTAATAAAGTTTACAAGACCCAACTTTTCATCTCTACTAAGATATGAAGGACAGTTATTTCATGTGAATTATTTCCTGATACAACCTCACTTTTTAAGGTTCCACATTAGCCCCAGAGACAGAGCCAAGTAATACAGCAGAACCAGGTCTCTTGCTTTGTGGGCTACCGTGTAAATTCTAAATGCCGCTCACTGGATGCTCCCATCCTGGCAACCCACCCCTGCTTGCAGTCAGAACCTGGACCTGAACAGGAAAGCGCCATGCAGTTCAAATGCATCTCCACCGTAGCCAGCGCCTAGCTTGTGGTGGAGACCCAGAGCCCTCTTATCAGGCAGACACTCCCTGCTGCCACTGTTTATGATAACAGGAAGCCACATCGGGTGGGGCAATGCCACAGAGGCCACGTCGCTTGCGCAAGGTTTCTAGGACTGAACAAACCTACCTGTTTTGCTGTTAACTGTTATTAAGTGGAAAGTGACACTTCTTATACTTTTGTCCACTGTACTGAAATGACCTTGAGTCAAATAAAATGCTCAACTCACATAAACTCAAAATCGGCACCCACTGTGACAGTTGGGATAGTGTTAGCTAGAAGGATTATGCCTCGAGGTGTCGAGGTGCACTGTTGGGGTGTGTGCTACGAGCTGCATGCTGCTCTGGTAAGGAGGAGATACAGAGGTACAACCTGTGCATTTCATATTGTGTTCTCGAAGAAAGACGGAAAACAAACATAGTAAACAAGCGAGCCGTGTGGGGGCAGAACCGTTAATGTGATGTGATGGAGGAGGAATCCCTGGGAAGCGGGGAATGAGGCTGGGCAGGTGTGGCTGGGTGTGTGGGGCCCTGGGAGGAGTGTTGTGTGCTAAGTGGCCAGGCAGGAGCCCTTGTGGACCTGACCCGAGGCTCCCTCAGGACTCTGCTGCAGGTCCTTGGGCGGTGATGGGGAGGCAGAGCGGGCTGAGCAGAGCAGGCAGACTTTAGGAGGGTCCCTGTGGCTGCAGTGTGGAAGGACAGTGGGAGGCAGAGCACAGGGACTCAGGTGAGAGCGTGAGGCTTCCATGCGTGCCAAGGGGTTAACGATGTCACTCTGCAAGCTCTTGTGCGAGGAGTTGTCATCACACAGGAAGTGTGGCAAGAACACTGCTTGTCCTGCAGGGCCTGCTTCCAGGGAACTGCTGTGGCCAGGCTTGCATGGGGCTGTGCAGCAGGAGAAGACCTTGTCTCCTTCCTCCCTCCTGGCAGTGGAGGGGACTCTGGCAACCATGGGCCACTGGGGGCCACCAGATGGCTCTGCGCTGATTCAGCCAGATTTTTCTCAAGCACTGTAGTAAGCCAGGTGTGGAAGCCAGGCACAGCCCATGACACAGGGAGGAAGAGGATCTGGGGGAGCAGATAGGGCCACAGGGCAGCCCCAGAGTAGGGACCCTCAGGGCCAGGGGAGCTTTGGGCTGTGATGGCCTTTTGCTTTCTGGCTCCAGGAGGCCACTTCTAAATGGTGCCTGCTTTTCCTGAGTCTCCAATGTATCATTCTCCTCATATCATGCTACTTCAAGTAGATTAATACATCTTCTCACCCACACACAAGAGGCTACTCAATGATAAGCACCAAGGTGACAGTCCTTGTGCTTTGGAATCATCCCTCAGTGAGTTCAGGTGATCTCGTACCAAGAAAGATTTCCCTGCTTGCTGTGGGGACACAGTATGTAAGAACAAGGCAAGCGCCCGGGCGCAGAGGTCAGCTGCTTCCCTGATGGGGTGTGGGATCCTGGTCATGAGGACTTTCTGCTTCCACATCTCTAGTGAAGAGATAACCGCACTCTCAGAGGCCCCGGGACGCCTAGCTGACCGGCACAGAAGGCTGAAGCCTGCTTGGTCCACTGCGCAGACTCCTGAGGATGGAACGGGCCTGGAACTCCAGGGCATAAATGAGATGGCTGCTATCACTGGTTGGTTCATTGCTGTTACTAATGAATTAGAATTCTTGGAAATAGTTAGAAAATTTCCATACTTTCCTGACAAGTTTCAGAAGGCTCTTATCACCTTTTTTTTTCTGGCTTAGATACCTTTATTTGTCACCATTCTGGAAGCTGGATGTCTGAAATGTTGGCAGGCTAATTTTTTCTGACCTGGTGGCAGTTGTATGCCTGACCATTCACGTGGATTTTCCTCTATTATAGGTTTTTTTTTTTTTTTTTTTTTTAACTGCAGAGAAACATGTATGTAGGGACAAGGTAAATCTATCCCTGCTTCACACAGAAAGGACAATGTATTTGGTCTGGATCTCAGCATTTTCTCATCACTGTATGGAAGCTCCATGAAGATCTGAGGGAGATATTCAAGGATCTCAGCATTTTCTCATCACTGTATGGAAGCTCCATGAAGATCTGAGGGACTTCCTGGGGCGCAGGTGTCTAGGTTGCTCTCCTTTTAATACCGACCTATAACTAGCACCTGGGATCTAGCAGGTGTTCAGTAAGTGTGTTTGAATGAGTGACGAAATGTGGGGGGAGAAAGAACAGTCAGCATACTGAGCAAAAGGGCAGGTGGGGGTTTCAGTGCTAGAACAGCGGCACAAGCTGCAGGGCCCCGGGCAGTGGGGCGTGGGCTCTGGGCAGGGTGTTCCCGCGCGTGGGCTGGGCCCTGAAGAACAGCAGGGTTTTGGGAACCGGTGCAGTGGATGGAGTTTAGGGGCTTCCAGCTGGGAGCACCCCAAGGGAGTGGGGCGGGCCCTGCACCTGGTCTGCAAAACAGAGAGTGGCCTGGGTGACTGGAACCGAGAGGAGGGGTGGAGGGAAGCGGCGCCCCAGGAGTGACCGGAGACCACCTGGAAGGGGTGTGTGGGTGACCCTCTGCCCCGCGCAGGATGGAATTAAAGTAAAAAGAGCCTCCATCTCCCTCCCACTGGCCTGAACATTTGATCTTTGTTTCATATTTTATTCCTGCAGTGCTGTGTAATTCTGATAGTTCTTACTTAGTGTATCTTGCTGTGGAATGGTTTGTCATATAAAGGCTCAGGACAGTTACATGTTGTTGGATTAATCAATATACCAGTGTATTGTGTAATTATTCTATCTTATTTGATGTCATGGGCCCTAAACTCTGTTTGGAGTGTTCTTAATCCTGTCATTGTACTTTCTATTTACATTTGAATTATCTGTCCCTTAGGTTCATTATTAATAGCTACCATTTAAAATTGTGCCTGTTAGTTAATAATGACTGACTTTTTATCCATTTATCATTTAGTTTTATTCTTCTCAGTCTCCAGGGAGCTGTGATATGAGCTGAGGTTTATTTTGGGTTGTACTCTTTGTAATTATTTAAAAATGATGCTGGGGATGTAGCTGAGTGGCACAGCGCCTGCCTGGCAACCGCAAGGTTCTGAGTTCCATTTCTGGTACCAAAAATTACAAAATGACATATGCTATTTGTATTCTATCAGTTAACCTACATATCTTTTAATATCTGCTATTTTTCTTTATTCCTCAAAAGCAATATAGGCTGATTTCCCCTGATAAAGAAAATCATTTTTCTCTTTTTACAGTTAGAAAGAATTTAACTGATATATAATAATTTTACCGTAATTAAAGCATACAATGTAATAATTTGATAAATGTATGCAATGCATAATGATCAAATTGTAGTAACTGGTATTTCTGTTTTCCAAACATTTATCACTCCTTTGTGTTAAGAAACTTTCAACTCTTCTCTTCTAGTTATTTTGAAACATACAATAATTGTTATAAACTAGAGTCACACTGCTAAACTGTATAGCACAAAATCTCCATATGCCTGTATTTTGGTGTCTTTAATTTCGTCTTCTATTTACACTTTTCCTACCCGTCCTAGACTCTGGTGATCACCATCTACTCTCTTCTTTTATGTAATCCAGATTTTTAGCTTTCACATATAGAAGAGAGAACATGTATTGTCTTTTTTTCTTTTAAAATTAAAATTAATTTTAACTTTTTGAGGTACGTTCTTGCTGTGTAGTTCAGCCAGTTCTCAAACTCACTTTGTAGCCCAGGCTGGCCTTGAACTGGGAGGATAGGGTGTGCTGTACCCGGAACCACACCTGGAAAATATTTTTCTTCCTACCCTTGGCATTTCTTTTAAAATAATGTCCTTCAGTCCCATCCCAGTTGCCATGAATGAGAAGAATTCATTCTTTTTATGGCTGGATATTCATGCATGTATGTCAGTGGACACCCTGGTCCACCCTGTATCTTGGGTATTATGAACAGTGCTTCAGTTAACAGTGAAATGCTGATATATCTTTGATACTTTCATTTTATTTCCTGTACTTATGTTCTCAGCAGTGGGGTTGCTGGATCACATAGCAGTTCTATTTTCATTTTTTGAGTCACTATTCTCTTTAAAGTTGTTACATTTCACCAGTAGTATAAGGGGTCCCCTTTCTTTGCATCTTCTCCAGGATTTTTTAATTTGTGTTCTTTCGTGTAGCCATTCTAACTGGCTGGTATCTCACATAGTTTTGATTTTAATTTCTATGATGAATAGTGATACTGAGCATTTTTATTCATATACTTCTTAGCCATTTGAATACTTTCCTTTAGAGAAATGTCTAATCAGATCATTTGTCCGTGCTTAGTTGGGTTTTTATTGCTGTGGAGATATCTATATCTATATATCTATATCTATATCTCCCTTGTCAGATGAGTAGATTCCAAACGTTTCTTCCTATTTTATAGATTTGTCTTCACTTTAATACTTTTGCTGTGTAGAAGCTTTGTAGTTTTATGTGATCCATTTTTTTGTTGTTATTGTTGTTGTGCTTTTGGTTTCTTAACCAGAATTTACTTGTTAACCCACATCTTGAAATATTTTCCCTCTCTTTTATTCTAACAGTTTCATATTTAGATCCCTGATCCAGTTTAAGTTGATTTTTATAACTATTGAGACAGAGGTCTAGTTTCATTCTCTTGTATTATGGATATCCTGGTGTCTCCAGAGCCATGTATTGAGATGATTCTTTCCTCAACATATTTTCTTGGTAACTTTGTTGAAAATCTGTTAGTTGTGGCTGAGTATGGTGGTGCATACCTGTAATCCCAGCACTGGGGAGGCTGAGGCAGGAGGATTGCTATGAGTTTGAGGCCAGTTTGGGCTGCATAAGCAAGTTTAAGACAAGCTTGACCTACTTCATGAGACCCTATCTCAAAAATAAAATAAAATAAGAATAGAAAAGAAGATCAGTCAGTTGTAAGTATGTGAATTTATTTCTAGATTCTCTATCGTGTTGCATTGGTCAATGCATCAGGTTTTATGTGAGTATAGGCTGTTTTGGTTCCTATCATTTTGTAGTATGTTTTGAATTTGGTTATTGTGACGCCACTAGCGTCACTCTTTTTATTCAGGTTACTTTGTCTATTTGAAACATTTTGTGGCTTTTCCTAGTTCCCTGAGGAATGCCATTGGTGATCTAGTTCTGGTTCCCAGGCCTAACTGGTGGAAAGCCCATTCTGGGGCTTCTGAGGTCTGGCTGCTGGACCTTGCCCAATATGGAGCCAGACTTCATATGATGACGACTCAGTGGTTTTTCTTGCTTACTTATGAGAATCACTCAGTGTGGATTCCTCCTCAGGAGAGAGTAGATCACCCAGACTACAATCAGGAGTTGACCCAGTTTCTGCCCCAGATTGTCACATTGAAGGAGTCTCTTGGAGCTCAGCTGGGATTTAACATTGGAGGAGGAAAGGCTTCATGGCTATGCATCTTCATTTCCAAGGTGATTCCTGACTCTAGTGCACATCAAACAGGACTTCAAGAAAGGGGCCAAGTTCTGACTGTGAATGATATGGATTTCCAAGATGTTGAGCACAGCTAGGCTGTTGAGACCCTAAAGACAGCCTGAGGAGTAAGTATCTGTGTGTGCTTCTTTCACTATAATTATCATCGTCAAAAAGCGAGGGCTGTGTGCTAGGGAGTTTCAGCTCACTAGACTGTTGCGGCACAAGCTGGCTGGGCCCCAGGGAAGTTACTTGGGAATTTTTTTCTGCAGGCTCTTCCTGGAACACTGGGTGGGGAAGATGCAGGGAATCATAGCCAACCGTATTACTCAAACTGTACTCTTTTTACTTCCTTATGTTTTTAAATAAGCTTCATTCCCTGAAGGAAGAAGGGTGGTGAGGTCTAGGATGAATCTAACCTGAAGAGAAGCCAGCTAAAAAGGTTACTGACATTTACTAGGTATCATAGGCTACGGACTTACAGATTAACATTTTTATTATAGAAATCTGTAAAAAAGAATCTTCTACCTGACTTTTCAGGCATCTCATCCCACCTTGTATTACTAGAAGTTCCACATACACTTTGGGGATTCCAATGAGACACTATTTTTGCCCTTTTTCTCTCCTCTCCCCTCAAAAGTTAAACACAATACTGAATAAATGTTGTGACTTTTGAATGATAATGTTTGGACATAAAATGCTCTTGAGACAAGAAAAACCTCTTCCAAAGAGAGAAGTGGCAAAAACAGCAGCATCTATGCCAGTTATGATTTTTTCAGTGGTCCCCCAAACCCTAAGACAGTATGGACTTTTTCAGAGGTGATTTAATCTAGTGTATATGATGCTGGCATTAAAGGTATGTGATTAGTAAATCAGTCCACTGACTGGTTTGCATAGTTCTGGCTAGGACTAAGGGGATAAATGCTATGTCTACTCTATGGCAAGTAGTCTGCATACAATATAAGGGACAGAAAAAGGCTTGTCCCTCCCTGTCTTGTTGCTTCACTACCCTCTGGTTCCATGGAAAGGTCCCTTTCATTGCCTTTACTGTCTTCTGTCACCATGAACTGTTGTCTCTCTACCATGTGCTACCCTGCCTTTGGAGCCAACTGATTATGGACTGGAATCTCTACAAACTGAGATAAATAAACCCTTCCTTCCTTTAACTTTGGATGTCAGGTATTTTGCCTCCCAGCAGTGAGAGAAAAGTAACTAAGGCAGACTTTGGTACCAGAGAAGTGAGGTCCTTGCTGTGACTATACCTGACCATGTGGTTCAAGAACCTTTGGCAGTGGCTTGTGGAAAAAGTTTGAATACATTTGAAGATGTCCACCAAAAAGGTAGTGCTGGAATGCTTTAGGCTGTATTGTATGAGAGCTTCTGATCCACAAGGCTGATAGAAACCCTGCCAGTAAAGACCAGGTTTGGAGGTTTCTACTGTGAAGAAGGACTGCCTTGGCTATTGGACTCCAGACAATGTGTGTTATGGCTTGGCAGAAAATTTGCCTGCATTCTGCTTGTGTCCTGAGACTGCCCTGAGACTGAGAGTGAGGGTAGTGGACTAATTAATCTGGCAGAAGTACTTTCAAGGCAGCCAAATGCTGATGTGGTCATGTGGCTACTTTTGGGGACTTTAGCCAGATCTGTGTTCAGAATCAAGAGAAAAGAGGCCAGAAGAATGATTTAAAACATTCATTCTTCAGGATTTACTTCATTGGCACTTGGCCCCCACAGCCAAGAGATAAGGAACCCTGGCTACTGCTCCAAGGAGTAGCAGACCTTGGCATCATCCACATGGTACTAGTTTTAGGTGCATGTAGAATGAAAAAGTTGTGGTGTCAGGAACTCTTCCACCTATATTTCAGAAGAAGGCATGGGAGGCCAGGCAGTGTGCCCCTGGGAGGGCGGTGTGTGAAGCTCAAGGTACAGTAGAGATCACAGAAGTTTGGAGAAGCCAGGAGTATGGATTTTCTGAGGAAAACTACAAAGAGAGAGCAGAGGGACCCCAGCAAGAAGCCAATGGGGGTTGTTGTCAAGGCCATCCTGGGCTACACAGTGAGTTCAAGGCCTGCCGAGACGACCCACTACTTCACCATGAAGCACCTGCTGGCTGGCTGGGATACACCGGCATGATTTGGGACTCTGACTCCACAGGTTGTCTACTAGTGAACCCAGAGAGAGTCCTGGAAGTCCTATTTGTTTTTCTTTTTCTTTTCTCTTCCTCCTTCATTGTTTTTACAGGAGTGTGAAAGTGGTTCCATCCTCTTTGTGGATGTGGCTCTGTTTTTCTGTTCTTCCTTTATCTCTTCCATCTCTCTTTTCCTTCACTTTTCTGCACCAGTTTCCCCAAGTTGGCTTGATCATTCTTTGTCCTCCAACATTAATTCTAATCTCTTTCTCTTCTTTCACTTCTATATTTTCTTCTTAATCCATTATAAATTTTAACCCTCAAAGGCAAAATTGACATATTACAGACTTATATGTTGCATATAACTATCTGGTTTATTTTATATTTTTCTATATAATCAAAATCTAATTCATACAGTTAAAAGTTGCAAATTAAAGGTTGTCTAAGTTCGTTGTTTTCTGAGTTGTGTTTGATGCTACTGGTACCACTATAGCCAAACTTGACATAACTGTTCTAAACAGCCGTTCGTCCTGGTATTCCATGACTGAGATTAACCAAGGGTCATGGAAAATACTGTGGTAGTGCCAAAGAGCCAAGGGCTGGACCAAATAAGTAACACCTTCTCAACTCCAACAAACTGAAGAGGTAAAGTCTGATAGACTCAAAACCCAAAAATGAGCTATATCTGGAAGATATCTCAGAGAAATAATCATTACCTAAGCTTAAGCCCTAAATACTACCAATAAAGCAACACACCATAGACAACTTATAAGCATTACACCATGAATTAAACTAAAAAAGGAGATAAAATAAAATGAGAAGACACTTAAGAAAAATGTAACCCAAGACATCCAGTTCACTAAAGGCAAACCCAGGGTGCAGTGAGTAATACAATCTGAAAGCCCCCCTACCAGGTCTCTCTAAAATGGAAAGAACAAAACGATTCTGGAAAATTGAGAGGCTCTGGAAAAACTGAGATCAGAGATAATCTCTCAGATAACTACAGAGATTACAAAAATACCCACCATGCTTAGTGACATTAGAGCAGACACTGAAAAAAAAGTAGATGATCTTAAGAAAATTATGGAAGATCAGCATAGGAAAGAAATAGGATTCATAAAAGCAGATTCAAGCAGATATCCAGGAGAATAAAAACTCCATTGAAAGTATTTAAAGCAGGTTAGGCCTACATGAGACCAGGATCTCAGATATTGAAGACAGGCTTGCAGTTCGTGACCAGGAAAAGAAAGATTTCTCACAGCTAGCAAGGAACCAGGATAAATTAATCCAGCAGCTGCTAGACAAGACAAAGGAGAATAATTTAAGATTAACTGGAGTCAATGAACAAGTAGGAGATACCACAAATGACATTAAAAATTGTTCACAGACGTGACAGAAAACTTTCCTGATAGAGAAAAAGAATTTGATATACAGACAAATGAGGCACATAGAACTCCATTTAGGAAAAAAAAATCTACAGCTAGGTAAATAATAGTCAAGATGCCAGAAATTCAACACAAGAATAGAATCCTAAAAGCTGTTAGAGAAAAGAAACAAATCACTTATAAAGGAAAGCCCATCAGGATTACAGCTGACGTCTCAGCACAAACTCTCAGGTCAAGGAGAGCTTGGAGTGAAGTACTTCAAGTTCTAAAGGAAAACAACTTTCAGCCCACACTGATGTACCACACAAAAATATCTCTTAAAACTGAATGAGAAATAAGATAATTCCATGACAAAGAACATCTGAGGAAATTTATGACCACCAAATCAGCACTCAAAAATATTCTGAAGGACATTCTAGAAAAAATAATAAGGACCACAGCTCTATATATAAACCCTAGTAGAAGGAATCCACTAAGGAAGGCAAACAACTAGAGAGAGGGAGAAAAATGAGAGAGAGCAAGCCAACAACAGGATAATAATATGACAAGGATAAGTCAATACATATCAGTTATAGCCATCAGTGTTAATTCTCTCAATTCACCAATCAAAAGACAGTCTGATAGAAGGGATCAGAAGCAAGAACCAACAATATGCTACATACAAGAAACACATTTAATTCAAAAAAGAAACTCATAGACAAAGTCAAAGGACAGAAAACAATACTCCATGTGACAGGAAACCCCTCCCCCCCAAATCAGAGGTAACTATTCTATTTGCAGACAAAGTGAATTTCAAGCCAAGATTGATTAAGAGAGCTAGAGAATGTTTTACTATATCCTCATAAAGGAAATAATCCAAGAAGAGGTAACAGCAATAAATATATATGCAAAAAATAACAGTGAACCCAACTGTATAAAATAATCACTAATGGATATGAAAAATCAAATAAACCCTAATATAATTGTATTGGGAGACTTCAAAATACCCCACTGTCACAAAAAGACAGATCAAGCAGATAAAAAATCAATCATGAAATATTAGAACTAAATGAAACTTTTGAATAAATGGATTTAGTAGAGAGATGTCTATAGAGTGTGTCACCCCACAATATGAGAATATACATTCTTCTCAGCAGCACACAAGACCTTCTCCAAAATAGATCATATCATAGAACATGCTTAAGTAAATGCAAAGGAATTGAAATTGTTCCATGCATGCTATCAGACCACAGTGCAATGAAATTAGAAATCCATGCCAAAGGAAACCACAAGAGCTTCATAAACACATAGAAATTAAATAGCACCCTACTGAACAACCAATGGGTCACAGGTGAAATTAAAGAAGAAATTAGACAGTTTTGAATGATAATACCAGAACTTGTGGGATACAATGAAAGTGGTATTAAGAAGGAAATTTATAGCAGTAAATACTCATATCAGGAAAACAGAGCAGGCACATAAACAACTTAATTATAAACCTCAAACTTCCAGACAAATAAGGGCAGTCTAAACCAAAAGTTCATACAAGGGAGGAAATTATAAAGGTAAGAGCAACAATTGACGTACTGGAGAATAAAAAATAAAGAGTCAATGAATCAAAGAGTTAGTTCTTTGAAAGATTAAATGAAATTGACAAATCCTTAGTCAACCTTATCAAACAAAGGAAAGAAAAGACTCAAATCCATGCAATTAGGGAAAAGGTGAAATCACAACAGACTGTAGAAATTCAGAAAATCATCTATACCTGCTTTGAAAACGTGCATTTTAATAAGATGGAAAATACAGAAGAAATGGACAAATTCCTAGATACATATGAATTATTAAAACTGAATCAAGAAGGTTTAAAAATCCTAAATAATCCAATATCAATAAATGAAGTCTAAGATGTAATTAAAAACTTATCAACAAAGTAAAGCCCAGGCTCTGATGGATTCACTGCTGAATTCTACAAGAAATTTAGAGAAAACCTAATACCACTGCTCAAACTTATTAATGAAATTGAAAGGGAACCAATGCTTCCAAATTCATTCTTGGAAGTGAGCACTACCCTGATACCAAAACCAGAGAAAGACCCAGTTAAGAAAGAGAATTACAGGCCAACTTCCCTAATGAACATAGATGGAAAATTCCTCAATGAGATACTGGCATACAGAACGCAGCAAATCATCAAGATTATGCATACACCATAATCAAGTGGGACCTATTCTAGGGATGCAGGGATAGTTCAACATACGTAAATCCATAAATATAGTACATCATATGAACAGAGTCAAGGACAAAAATCCTATGATCAACTCAATAGATGCAGAAAAAGCTTTTGACAAAGTCCAGTACCCATTCATGAAAAAAACCCCACAGAAAATTGGAATAGGTGGTCTTTATCTCAATCTGATGAAAGCCATCTATGACAAACCAACAGCCAGCATCATACTAAATGGACAAAAACCGAAAGCTTTCATTCTAAGATCAGGAACAAGACAAGGATGTCCACTGTCTCCATTCTTATTCAACATAGTCCTGGAAACATTAGCCGGAGCAATTAAGACAAGAGACAGAAATAAAAGGAATAAAGATAGGAAAGGAAGAAGTTAAACTATCATTATTTGCAAATGACATCATACTCTACTTACAAGATCTCAAAAACTCCACCCAAAATTTTATATTTAATACGTAAATTCGATTACATAACTGGTTACAAAGTCAACACTCAAAAATCAATAGCCTTCCTGTACACAAATAACAAATTCACTGAGAGAGAAATCAGAGAAATGAAACCTTTAAAAATAGCATCAAAAAAATGAAATACCTAGGAATCAATCTAACAAAGAATATAAAAGATTTCTACATGGAAAACTGAAGTACTGTGAAAATGGAGATTGAAAATGATATTAGAAAATGGAGAGCTAGCCCATGCTCTTGGGTAAGGAAGAGCCAATACACTGAAAATGGCCATGCTTCCAAAACTGTTACACAGATTCAGAGCAATCCCAATCAGAATTCCAATAGCATATCTCACAGAATTAGACAAAACAACCCTAAAATTCATCTGGAACCAGAAGAGACCTAGAATAGCGAAGGCAATCCTGGGCAACAAAAACAAGACAGGGGCATCACAATTCCTGACTTGAAATTATAGTATAAAGCTACTGTGATAAAAACAAAAACAAAAACACAATGTGGGAGATCCTGCCACGGCCATGCTGGAACCCAGGAGGCTGCACAAAGAAGCCATTTGCCCGCCCTCTTGGTGAGCGCCTTCCTGCGGCGTCAGCCAGGAGCAGGCCCAGTAGTATTTCCTGTGAACCTACTGGTGTGCTGGCTTGGAATCCAACACCCCCCACCCCCGTTTGTAACTGGGGACAGAGGTCTGAGCATCTCTTGGCAGGATGATTGTATGCAATATAGCAAATGTTGGGGGGCCCCTTCTATTTTCTCTTTGAGAGCAAGTGTTGTTTTCAATTTTGATTCATTATGATTAATTGCTTTACTCCTTTCATTATTCTCTTTTGATTGATTTTATAATGTTCTGTCTTTGGTTTGATTTTGCTGTACCTAATTGACTAGACAACTATTGTGAAGATAATGAGATACACTATGGTACCTATTACTGTTATCCCGGAAACCTACTGTGAAGTTCTATACCAAATTCTCTGCACTGTCTCAAATGGCTTTGTTCTGTCTTGTTCTATTGTATTTCTACTACCTTCAAAATAAAATTTAAAAACAAAAAACAAAAAAAACCATAATGTGGTACTGGGAAGAAAAAAAACAGACCCAAAGATCAATGGAACAGATTAGAAGATGCAGAAACAACTAAAACACCTTATCCTTGACAGTTGCCAAATGCATTCTTGTGGAAGAAAGAAAGCCTCTTTAGTAAATGATGCTGGAAAAACTGGCTCTCCACATGCCAAAGATTAAAACTGGACCCATATCTTTCACCATGTACTAAGCTAAAATCAGAATGGATCAAAGATCTCAATATCAAAACAAAAACATTAAATCTGCTGGAAGATGAAGTATGTAAAACTCTTGAAGATGTTGTAAAGACGTGGTAAAGACTTTATGAACAAAACCCCAATTGCACAGGAACTATCACAAAGAATCAATAACTGGCATCTCATCCTATTGAAAAGATTTTGCACAGCAAGAGAAACCACCAACAGAGTGAAGAGACAATCCACAATGTGGGAGAAAATGTTTGCCAGCTGTACCTCAGACAAAGGATTACTATCAAGAACATATAAAGAAGTAAAAAATATCAGTTCTTCCAGATTTAAAGACCCAATTCAAAAATGGACACTGAAATGAATACACACTTCTCAGATGAAGAAACACAAATAGCAAATAAATATGTGAAAAACTGTTCAACATCACTGGTCATTTGAGAGATGCAAATTAAAACAACACTGTGATTCTACCTTACCCCAGAAAAAAATGGCTACTATCAAGAATTTAAGCAATGACAAATGCTGGAGGGGCTGTGGGGAGAAAGGAACACTTTTCCACTATTGGTGGGAGTGCAGACTGGTACAACCACTGTGGAAATCACTGTGGAGATTCTTCAAGATCTAGGAGTAGAGGTCCCATTCAACCCAGCTATCCCCCTTCTGGGTATCTTCCCAGAAAGAATTAAAAAACATCTTACCACAGTGATATATGTGCACCCATGTTTATAGCAGCACAATTTATAATAGCAAGGCCTTGAAAACAATCTAAATGCCCACTGACTGAAGAATGAATAAAAAAGATGTGGTATTTTCATTTAATGGATTACTATTCAGCCATAAAGAAGGACAAACTGGAGACTGTTAATTTATTTTTTTAAATTTTAAAATTTTTTAAAAATTTTATTTTAAAGAGAGTAAAATTAAACATAAAACAGAACAAAACAGATCAGAAGAAAACAATGTAAGAGACACAGAATTCAAAGGAAGATAACAGATCATTACTGTCTATCATATTGTCTCTTGTTTTGTTCTAAATAGTTGTCCAAATCTTCACACACACAAAACAAAGTAGTATTAAACAGATCAGAACAGGATTATGAAGGCATTTTAGGCCTTCAAAACCAGACAATAGGGAAGTCAACAATGGCTGCCATAATGTCTCTTGTTCTCTTCAAAATAGCTGTCCATACCTTCCTGTATGTTGAAATTAAACAATACAAAACAGACTAAAATCACTCTGAACAAAGAATAATAGCATTTCTGGATTTCACAGCATGACACTACAGAATCAGCACTGGGTACCATAGTGTCTCTTTTTCTTCAAAGTAACTGTTTATTTCATCATGCATTACATAATTGATTCTCATAAACTGTTTAGGAGAAGTTCTACGCATGTATGTGTCTCTACATGTATACCTATCCTTTCTGTATTAGAGGGAAAAACAAAGTAAAACATATTCCTAGAAAAACACAAAACAAAAAAGACAAATAAATAATAATAACCAAGAGCCCAGAACACTGACAATACAGGCTCTCCAAACAAGGTGGTAGGAGCATAACTAGGGTAGTTATTTTACATAATGATCTTCAAGAGTTCCTCAGATCACCATACAATATGCACAATTATTCCAACCCTATGACTGTTAAACTGGAGACTTTTATAGCTAAATGGACACATTGAGATCATACTCATAAGTGAAATGAATAAGACAAATGTGTAAACATTGTATTGTTTCATTAGTGTAAAGATCTGAAAGAAAAACCATAAGTGTATATATGCATATGTATATATGTATGTAAAAAATAGCTAAGATAATTATACTACTGATTTCTCTGAGCTCACTGAAGAGAAAGATTTGTACTGGTATTATTCAGACAACTGAATGCAGATGTCTTGTGCTCTGGGTGAATGATTTGAGTATGGCAATGAGCAATATACATATCACTGTTGCCCCCAGTTGATGTGCTTTGACATTTTGTTGTAGTTTCTCCTTCTCCTTCTTCTTCTCCTCCTCCTTCTTCCTCCTCCTCCTCTTCCTCCTCCTCCTTCTTATTCTTTGTCTTCTTCTTCTTCTTTCTTTTCTTTTTCTCCTTGAAATAGAATGGATTTGGGAAAACAGAGAAATAAGTCATGGGGCTACTATCACTGGAAGTGCCATAGGGACAGACTCACACAAGCTCTTTGGATTTCACAGGTTGTTGGAAGAGGAGCTGTGGGATTTAATGCTTGCCCTGCTGGATTTTGGACTTTGGACTTGCTTTGGTCCCCTTCCTTTGTACCTCCCTGTTTGTAACTTTTGGAATGGAAATGTCCATCTTGTGCCATTTAATGTTGGAAGTGTTTAACTTTCTTTTCATCTGTACAGGGGCTTGCAGTTAGGAGTTTGCCTTAAATCTCAGAGGAGACTTGGACTTTTCTGCAATGCTGAAACTGTTAGGACTTTGGCAACTCTTGGAGATGGACTAAATGCCTTTTGCAAAAAAGGGCTACACCTGGCCTAAGGTTGGTAACCTGTATATAGTTAAAGAGACCAAAAGATGTTTGTCTCTACTTCTGTGGTTTTGTTAACCTCTGGCTGCCATGAAAAGGTCCCTCTCATTGCTTTTGCTATATTCTGCCACCATGAACTGTTGCCCTCTGCCATGTGCCAAACTGCTTTGGAGCCAGCCGGTTAGGACTGAAACCTTGACCAACTGTGAGCTAAATAAACCTTTCTTCCTTTAAAAAATGCCATTGTCATTTTCATTGAGATTGTATCGGATGTATAGAATTCCTTGGGTAGTACTGATATTTTAACTGCATTAATTCTTCCAATCCATGAACATGGGATATTATCCAGTTTTTCCTTCAGTTTCTTTCATCAGAATTTTATAATTTAATTAATTAGTTAATTGGATTCTTTTTTTAAAGACAAAGTCTCACTATGTGGTTTCACCTGGTCTCAAACTTAGGGCAATCTTCCTGCCTCAGCCTCTCAAGTGTTTGGATTACAGGTGTATGTGACTATGTTTGGCTCTCTAACTTTAACTGTAGAGATCTTTCACTTTGTTGGTTAAGTTTATTCCTAAGCATTTTATTAAATTTTATTTTAAAATTAGCTGTTATGAGGCCGGGGACATGGCTTAGTGGCACAGTGCCTGCCAGACAAGGGCGAGGTCCTGAGCTTGAGCACTGGTGCAAAAAATAAAGGCGCTACTGTGAACAGGATTGCTTTCTTGATTTCTTTTTCAGCAAGCTTGTTACTGGTGTACAGAAATGCTGCTGATTTTTGTGTGTTGATTTTGCATCCTGTAGCTTTGCTGAATTTGTTGGCCATTGCTGGTAGTCTGTGTGTGTGTGTGTGTGTCTCTGTGTGTGTGAAATGTTTATATTTTCCTGTATGCAAGACTGTGTCATCTTCAATGCCATAACTGGACTTCTTCATTTCGCATTTGAATACCCTTCCTTTTTCTCTCTCCCCTAATTGCTCTAATTGCCTAACTCCAGCACTGTTTTGAATAAGAATGGTACAAAAACACATTTTTTGTTGTTGTTGTTTTTGAGATGAGGTCTTGCCGTACAGTTCAGATTGGAGCTAAAATCACTGTGCAGCCCAGGACAGCCTTGCATTCATAGCAATCCTCCTGCCTCAGCTTCCTGAGTGCTGGAATTATAGGCATATGCCACTATTCCTCAAAAGGTACACATCTTTGTCTTGTTTCAGATCTTAATAGAAATTCTTTCAGCTTTTCTATGTACATTATGATGTTGCTGTAGGTTTGTCATATATAGTTTTTTATTTATGTTGAGGTTTATTTTTTCTATGCCTAATCTGTGGAGAGCTTTTTGAATTAAGGAATGTTGACTTTCTTCTCCTGGTTTTAGGGATTGAACCCAGAGCCTCATGTACGCTTATAATACTCTACCACTGACCTACACCCTTACCCGTGCTCCGTGTTACTGGCTGTGTTTTTGCACATGGAGATGGCCATGTGTGTGCCGTCCTTGATTCTGTTGATGTTGTGTGTAACACTGACTTGCATGCATTAAATCATGCCTGCATCTCTGGGATAAATCCCAACTGATCATAGCAGATAATATTTTTGATATGCTGTTGGATTTGCTTTGCTAGCATTTGGTCTGTAGTTTCCTTTGTGGGTCCATGTATGCGTGCATGTGTGCATCTTTTCATGGCCTGGGTGTTAGGATAATGCTGGCCTCCTGGAATGATGATTATTAGCTGTTTAAAATCCTAGAGCCTCTGTTCTAGGAAGTATTTTAGTACTAGCATTGCAACAACACTGACCGAACTTACCTTGAACCTAACGTGTATTTTGTGTGGAGCTGTTTTCTCTGCTTTTACTTCCCCTGACTATGCTGTGGTCATCCTGACCTGTCTTTTTTACCTCAAATGTCATATGGTTGTTCCTGCTTCTCAATCTCTGCTGCTCTTGTTGCCTTGAGTTTTCTTCCCTGGGCTTTGGTGCGGTTGGTTCCTTGCCCTCCTGAACTGAGTGTCAGTACTCAGAGAGGTCCTCGGCCAGACCAACTGTCATACTGACACACCCATTCCCAGGTGCTCGTCCCAGTCTACCTCCTCTCCACACTTTATTTTTTGCCTGGATTCTACTTTCCAGCTTAGTCCATTTAGAATGGGTTGCTCTCGTGCTTTCATGCTCGAGTGGGCTTGTTTACTTTCTGTCCCTGCAGGGCCACAGAATGTAGAATGTATTGTCTGTCTTGGTCATCTTTGTATCCCTGTGATTAGCGCTGTGCCTGGCCTACATTAGGTCTCCAATATGCAGTGTAAAAATATTTTTTTTCAACGAGTAAACAAGTCCTTCCGTTTTCCTAAGAATGTCTTCCTAATCCTCAGAGCTCCACATCACTGCTGAGCCTCCTTGTCTGGTGGATGGTCCGGGCTAGTCCTCTCTGCGCTGCTCTAACTCCTGAGCCTTGCTGTCTGCGGAACAGCCTAACTGCAGTCTTCATTTTCAGGACAGGCAAGGTCCTGGGGAGGCCCGTCTGTAGTAGGGGGCAGTGTCACCTGGGGGAAGTCTCCTTGGTCGTCAGAGCCATCACACTTGTATAGGATGTGGTCAGGCTGATTTATCTGGAAAGCAGTAGGTTTTGATGTGATGTGCTCTTACTAATCGGGGCCACACGGTCACTTTAGAAGATGTACATGTTGTCTTTTTCAGTCATTCCGGAAACAGACCACTGTGTTTCTAATATGAAATTAGGTATCTTCTGAGTCATTAAAAATCCCCACGTGTTTGTGGTTAATGCACCTAACTGGCTTTCTGAATTTAAAAAATGCTCGGGGTCAGATTGGATTTGTGGGCAAGGTTGGTTAAGTAAAGACTATGAAAATTTAAAACTTTAGAGTTTCAGGTGACAGCATTTCTTGCCGAACAGAGTAAAGACTTAAGCTTCTTAGAGCGTTCAAAGTGATTTGCTAGCTAGGCATGGTGGGGCAGGTTTGTAGTTTTAGCCCTGTGGGAGGCTGAGGCAGGAAGATTGTAAGTTCAAACCCAGCCTGGAGAGCTCAGCGCCTTAGTGAGACTCTGTTTCTAAATAAATAAGGCTGGGGTTGTAGTTCAGCCCGAAGGTCCTGGGTCAATCCCCAGGAATACACGTGCGCACACACACACACACACACACGTACACACATACACACACACACATACACACACACATGGGATGAAAAAGTCTGCTGATGATCCCACTTCCGGAGGTCCCCTGAGCCTTCCACCCGGCCAACACCAGGTGATGCAGAGACCCTGACTGCAGCCCACCCCACATGGCTAGCTGGTGCTTGATGTTAGTAGCAGGCAGAGTTTTGAAGGCCACAGGCAGGGAGGTGTGAGTCTGAGCATGTGTGTCTGAGTGTGTGTGTGTGTGTGTGTGTGCACATGCTCATGTGTGCTTGAATTTAGAGTTTGGAGTTGAATAGAGAGCTGGGGAGGGAAGAGGTAAGGAGAATCCTTCATTAGAAAACTGGGTCAGTCCCTTGTTAGTGCCAGGAACCACCAAAGATTATTCCCCGAGGGCTGCCTATCAGTCACCCCACCACCCCTCACCCCCGCCTGTCTGTCTTACGGATCCATGAGAGGTTTCTAAAGCTTGTACTGCGTGCGAAGCACTGGTGTCGCTTTGGAGGTACAGAGGGAAATACAGCAAAGTCCCCTTTCCTGTAGAATGCTCATTCTAGTAAAGACCTAGGAAAAAGCAAATGAGTACGACATTGCATTTGGCAGTGAAAACTTCAAAGACGAAGAGAGTGACCGTGAGGCAGGGCTACTGTATAGGGTGCTCAGGGAAGTTCTCCCCGGGAATGTGACACTGGAACCTGAGAAGGTGAGATGGGGAAGGACTTCTCATGGGTTTTTGGGCCAAAGGCTGTGAGTGAAGCATTCACCAACACAGGTGTGCCGGGGGTCCAGGGCCCAGTGAGAAGGAGAAGAGCTCAGAAGAGAGGGGCCAGCAGGCAGTGGGAGGAGGACACGCACAATGGTGTTTGCATAGTGAAAGGCTTTTTCTATCATAACCACAGTCTTCAAATGAAAAAGCATTTACAGAACATTTTCTGCTTTTAGTTGCTGTATGCCCCAAGAGTTTGCATTTTGTTCAATTGAATTTGACTTGATTTTAGAAGGATGTTAAATGTGACCTGTTGAACTGATTTCATGAGCCACAAAGGAGCCAAAATGCATGGTTTGGAAAATCCTGATGGAGTTTTGTCATCTTTGTGAGGCTTGGATTTTATTATAAATGAAGTCAGGAATCAGCAGAGGATTAATGATGGACAGGTCAATGCAGACCTGTGGCTGGAGGTGCAGTCAGTCATCAAAGGCCAGGTTTCAAGAAAAAGAACTCCTCACCTGCACACTTCAACTAGGGAGGAACAGCAGTGATTGATATTCTCAGTAGGCATCCACCACCTTGGGGTAGGGCCCACACCTTCTTAACTGCCCCTTCCAGGAGAGCCCTTGTCACCTCTGTGTGCAGCTGCCTTGGTTCCCCATTGAACTCCCATTTAAACGACTATACTTGTTGTAACCTTATTGGTTCACGGAGGTTTTGTTCTACCTCATGCCCATTCCATCTCACTGGATCAATATTACCTAAGAGATTATACTTGTGATTGTTAGAGTATTCTGGTGCAATAGAGAAGCAAAAAGCACAAAATGAACAGGTTTATTGAGTTGAGGACGCGGAACGGAGCACACAGCCCATGACGGCTGGGCTGCCTCCTTCAACCAGGTACAGCGAGGCAGAGGGCTCTGTGACCTCTAATCCAAAGTGGCGCATGAGGGCAGATACTGATGATGTGCGAGGAACTCATTGGAATTCTCTGTGCGCAAACAGGAAGGGGAGTTGCAGTTAGGGCTGAAGAAGAAGCAGGAAGTGGTGAGTGTTCCTGCTTTGGCCTTCCGCCATGTTTGACCACCGCCATAATTGCACAGTAATTTATAGTAGGGCAAGAACATTTCAGTGATCTTATTGATTGATTAGGGCTCTGTCTCTCTTTAAACCTGCCTCACCTTGTGGCTTTGCTCAGTAAACACCCTTGAGAAATGGGATTGGTGGGCAACCCACACTCCCAGCCCCCTTCTGTCCCTCTTAGACAGAAGCTTTCTTTCAATAAATTTTTCCTACTCTTAACCTCCACTGTTCCTAGGATTCATTCCTCAGTTTTAGAGAACACAAACTCAGTGTTTCAGGTACCTAACAGTTTGTGAGTTATAATATTTCACTTATATTATTGGGAGGGATATATACCCTTTACATACCCTATATCAGTATCTTTTTTTTGTTTTTGAGTACTAGGGATTGAACCCTGAGTGCTCATATTGGGCTACAGCACCAGTCCTGTATTTTTTTAATTTTGATATAGGGCCTTGTTAAGTCACAAAGTTGCCTGTACTGGGCTTGATCTTGCCTTCTTCCTGTCTCACTCTCTGGTGCTGGGGTTATAGGTATGTACCACGGTGCCCAGTGCACACAGGAACTGGAAATTTGAAACCGTGATGTCTTCCACTTTGCTGTTTTTGCGCAGAGTTGCTTTACCCATCACCGCAGGGTTAATTTTCTTCTGGGCTGCCAATGATTGTGTAGGAACAGGGGACCTCATAAGTGGGGAAAAGGTAGGGTAAAGGCCTCAGTGAGCTTTATTAAAAAGTAATAGACAACTTTGACCTCTGTGGCCAGAGAAAGGCAAAGGCAGTTAGACTGGAGCAATTGGGAAGACAAAAGTGAAGAAAGTAGATCTGGGAAGGTCCCTGGTAGTGCAATTAACATGAGAATTAGAAACTTTCTCTTTACTTAATCCTTAAACCTAAGCAACCTGTCCTTACCTCTTACCCTCTACCAAAGGACAAAGAAAAGAAATGCAAGCTTTAGATGAAAGACAAGCCTGGGACCCCACCGGATGCCGGGAGACTGCACAGAAGGGGCCATTCGCTATGAATTTTCCTTGTTCGAAGCAGCCGCCTGTCATCTCTCCTGTTTGCATCGTCCTCTTTTACTTTAAAGCAGCCTCTTTAATTTTCACCAATGCTTGGTTTAGGAATGCTGGGCCCTGCATTTTCCAGCAGAGTATACCTGTTTCCCTAAATGTCCCAACTTCTGAGGGTCAGGCCTTGGTTACAACTCAGAGCTTTCTCTCTGGGTTCTGCAGTCCTCTGTGGCCCTTAACACCAAGAGGTGGTCCTGGACCCTAGATTCCTCAGTCCTGGGGAGCTTTTTCTTTTCCTTTTTTCCTTCTTTCTTTCCTCCCTCCCTCCCTCCCTCCCTCCCTCCCTCCCTCCCTCCCCCCTCTCTGTCTCTGTCTCTCTATCTCTGTCTCCCTCTCCTTCTCGCCCTCTCTCTGTCTCTCCCTCCCTCTCTCCCTCCTTTCCTCTCTCCCACTCTCCCTCCTTGTTTCATTCCTTCCTAGTACTGGAATTTGAATCCAGGGAGCACTGAGCTACATCCCCAGCCAGCCCCCCTCTATCTTTTTGAAGTTGTACCGCTTGTCTTGAGCCCCTCTGGCCTCCTCAGAGGCTGGAGCAACAGATATGCACCATCATGCCAGACTGGTAGTTGGTTTCTGTTGACACCGCTTATTCCTTTGTAAGTCAGTGCTTTATTAAACTAGACTTCCTGGCTTCATATCTGGCCTCTGTTAGTTACTTGTGGGGCAGTTCCGGACAAGTTGCCTCATCAGTCTCTGCTCTCATGTTCCCATTTTAATGTTAGAAGAATAGCAACACCTAAATCTTAGTCTCATCGTGAAGAATAAATGAGCTAATTTAGGTGAAGCACTTAAGATAGTACCTTGTTCTGAGTGTTTAATAACTGTCATTTGCATTGTCTGGAAGGTAGATAAGAAAACTTCTGAAGTGAGAGATTATTATTGCCTACAAAGTAGCCTTATTTCGTATGCTTTCTCCAGGGATCCGCAATTCTGAGAAGACCAAGTGAGAGTCTAGACAGGCCTGCACGCATGTTTGGGGGTGAGGGGAAGACTGCACGTAGGAGAGGACCCCCAAAGGCAAGGACCTGGAAATTTTATAGAAAGAGATGTCCTCATCTTTTGTGAAAGGAGAGATACCTTTGCTGCTTAGTGCAAAGTAATTTTCCTTGACAAAAAGAAAGGAAGGCCTGGGTTTTGTTCATAAAGTATTCACCTAAACCTATATCTTCTAGAGTTTTACCTTCTTTATCTTCCAGAAGATTAAGTGTTTCTATTCTATATTTAGATCTCTGATCAGTTTCAATTTCAATTTAGTGTATGGTTCAAGTTTTGGCATGTGGAGAGCCAAGAGGTTGTCTTTCTTCCAGGGAACATGTTTGGGCCCTTTGTCAAAGATAAGGTAGCTGAGTGTGCTTGGAGTTGTTTTTCTGTACCTTCTGTTCTGTTCCATTGATCCTTGGGTCTGCATTTTTGCTAGTACCTTGCTGCTTTTATCATGGCAGCTTTGTAGTATAATTTCAAGTCAGGGATTGTGATGCTCTCTGCCTTGCCTTGAGTGCCTAGAGTTGCCTTGGCTGTTCTGGGTCTCTTCTGGCTCCATATGAATTTTAGAATTGTTTTCTCTAGTTCTGGGAGATATGCTATTGGTATTTTTATTGAGATTGCATCAAATTTGTACAACAATTTTGAAAGCATTGCCATTTTCACTATATCGGTCTTGCCTATCTTTCTATTTTCTCTTTAATCTCCTTTTTTCAGAGTACTATAGTCTTCAACTATTTTCATTAGCTTGATTCTTAAGTATTCTATTTTTTCTGATGTGAAAGGTATGGTTTCCCAAATTTCTCTTTCAGTGACTTTGTTATTTGTATGCAGAAATGCTACTGATATTTGAGTGTTGACTTTATATTCTGCTATGATGCTGAATTTGTTTATTAATTTTTGAATTCTTTTAGTAGAGTTTTTGGGGTCTTCTATTTAAAGTATCATGTCATCAGTAAGTAATGATAATTTAACTTCTTACTTTCTTATCTGTATTCTTTTTATTTATTTCTGTTATTTAATTTATCTGGCTAATGTTTACAGAATTATATTGAACAGGAGTAGTGATAGTGACATCCTTGTCTTGTTCCTGGTTTTAGAGTGAATGCTTTCAGTTTTTGACCATTTAGTATGATGTTGACCATTAGTTTGTCATAAATGGCTTTTATCAGATAAAGACATCTATTCCAATAGGATTTGTACCATGAATACTGTTGCACTTTGTCAAGTGCTTTTTTCTACATCTTTTGAAAGGATCAAGTGGCTTTTGTCTTTGGTTCTGTTAATGTGATGTATTATATTTATTGATTTGCATATATTGAACCATCCCTGCATCCCTGGGACGAGTCCTACTTGGTTATGGTATATAATCTTCTTAATGATTTGCTGCATTCTGTTTGCCAGTATTTAACTGAGTACTTTTGCATTTCTTTTTATTAAAGAGATTGTCCTATAGTTCTCTTTTTTAGTTGGATTCTTCTCTGGTTTTGGTAACATGCTAAGGATTATTTCTAGGAATGACTTTGTGTGAGTATTGCTCCACTTTCAATTTAGTAAGAGTTTGAGGAGCAGGGCAGTAGGTCTTCTGTAAATTTCTTGTAGGATTCATCAGTGAATCCATCAAGACTAGGCTTTTTAAAAACTCCTTCAATTTCATTGAGTGATATTGGGTTATTTAGAATTGTTATATCATCTTGATTCAGCCTAGGTAACTCATGTATATCTAGGAATCTGTCTCTTTTTTCATCTTAGCATGGTACAAGTTCTCACAGTAGGTACTGATGATCTTCTAAATTTCTGCAAGATCTGTTGTGATTTCATTTTTTTCATTTTTCATTGCATGGGTTTGGGTCTTTGCTTTCCTTTTTTTTTTTGATAAGATTAAGAATTTGTTTATTTTACTTAGTCTTTCAAAGAAACAACTCTTCCATTCATTCTTTGCACTGTTTTCTTAGTCTCAACTGTATTGATTTGTTTCTGATCATCATAATTTCTTCTTTTATATAAGCTTTAAATTTAGCTTGTTCTTTTTTTCCCCCCAGAAGTTTAAGGTTCAATATTAGGTTATTTGTTTGAGCTTGCTCTATTTTTCTGATGTGGGAATTCATTCATATAAATTTCCCTCATAAGACTGCTTTCATTGTACCCTATAAGTTCCAGTATGTTTTAGTGGCATTATTTAATTATAGAAAGTGTTTAATTTCTTCGTTAATTTCCTTTTTTTTTTTTTTTGTTTGTACCAGGAATCAAACTCAGAACCTTATGCTTGCCAGGCAGGTGCTTTGCTGCTAAGTTAAACCCCCAGCCCTTATTTGTTAGTTTCCTCTGCTACTCATTTTTTGTTCCAGATGGTATTAGTTCATTTCCATGTGATAAATCAAGTTCTTACAGTTTTGGTTGCCATTGATTTCCAATTTTATTGCACTGTGATCTGATAATATGCATGGGATTATTTCAGTTTCTTAGCATTTACTTAAGTATGTTCTATGAGCTACCTGTGATTTATTCTGAAGCATGGTCCATGCGCCGCTGATAAGGATGTAAGAAGAATGTGTATTCTATTGTTGGGTTTAACACTAGATATCTCCTAAGTCCATTTGCTCAAAGTTTGGTATTTCTTTGTTGATTCAAAGCTCTGATATTTCTTTGTTGATTTTTTGTTTGGCTGATCTGTCTGCTTGTGGCAGTGGGGTACTGAGCTTCCTGGTTACAATCCTGTTAACCTTTATCTGACTTTTCATCTCCATTGGTGTTTGCTTTACATACTTGTGTGTACTGGTATTTGGTGCATATATATAATTGTTATCTCCTCCCCTTAAATTGTTCCCCTAACAATTCAAGTGACCTTTTTTGTTCTGACAAGTCTCAGCTTGAAATCTACTTTGTCCTCAAATAGGGTAGCTACCCCTGCTTTTTTCCAGGTTTCTGTCACATGGGGTATTATTTTCTACCCTTTAACTCTCCATCTGAATTTTTTGAGTGAAATGTGTTTTTTTTTTAATGCAGAATACTGTTGAATCTTGTTTCTAGATATCGTTTCTTTTGTTTGGTGAGGTGATACCACTCACACTGAAGATTATAAGTGCTGTGTATTGATTTATCGTTTCCGTATTATTTCCTGCTGTTGGTTCCCTTTCTTTCCTTTCTGTTAATTGTTTGTCTTGCCTGGTATACTCATTCTATTGGACATCATAACATTTTTGTCTTCAGCGCTTTTTTAAAAATATACTTGAGAACTTTTCAGAGCAATGAATTAATTTCTTTTCTTTTTTTCTTTTCCTATTTTAAAAAATCAAAACAGAAAAAAGTATAGAAACAATACAGAATTTCAAAAAAACAGCAGGAAATTAACACTAATTTATATATTGTAGAATTTCTTTAGGTGTTACCATGAAAGTATCTTGTTTCTCCATCCATTTTAAAAACTAATTTTGTGGAGTATACCATTCTGGGTTGGTGATTGCTTTCTGTTAAGAGTTGAAATACTTTACTTCAAACTTTCCTTGATGTAAGGGTTTGAGTTGATAGGCCAGCTGTGATTCTGATGGATTTTCCTTTATAGGCGATATGTTCCATTTCTCTAACAGTTTTTAATGTGTTAAATTTCTGGAATCTTGACTATTGTATGCCTTGTGTACTTTTTTTTTCTGATCATGACAATTTGGAGTTTCATATTCCTCACTTATCTGCATCTCAAGTTCTTTTTACATACTTGGAAAGTTTTCTGCTATTATTCTGTGAACAGTTTTTTTTTTTTTTACTCCTTTTTTGCTGTCTTCATATTCTTCATTGATTCCAATTAATATTATGTTATTCTTTGAATCATTCAGTGGTTGGATTGATTTTTCATAGTCTTTTGTTATTTTTGAGAGGTCTTTCATTTGATGGTCACCAACTGCCTTCTAGATCTGATATTTTATTCTAACACTGATTGACTCTGCTGCATATACTTTCTGTAGAATTTTTAATCTCCTGGATTTCTATTTGAGTCTGTTTTATGGAATCCAATTCTTTTCTATACTGAGCATTCATGGCTTCCATGTCTTCCTAAGGTAGTCTGTTTTTTTTTTAGACAGGGTCTTGCAAAGTAGTTCTGGCTGGTTCTGAACTCACAATGAGGCCCAGGCTTACCTTGAACTCACAAGAATCCTCCTGCCTCAGCCTTCTAAGTGTAAGGATTACAGGCATGCACCATCATGCCTGGTTTATTTATTTATTTTTAAACTGTATCTACTTTATATTCACTAATAATTTCCTTCATTATGATCATGTTACTTCTGCTGCTACTATTTCACAAAATTCAGTTAGGAGGTTTTTTGTTTATTCTACTTCCATGTCCCCTTGATCCAACTTCAGCTAGCTGGGCATTAGGTATTACATCTTGCTTCCATGCTTTCTCAGTTTTAATTTTTATTAGTGTTTATTTGTTTTATGCATTGAGTATTGTAAATTGCTCATGGTAAGTAGCTTTATTACTAGTACTGAGATCTCTTTTAGGATATTCTGCAGAGATGTCTTCTAGGCATAGTAAGTTTTTGGCTTTTGAGTCTTTCCCAATTTATTAGGGATGAAAGTTTGCTGCCCATTTGGTCTAGACTCTTGTTCTTTGGTACTGGACTATAGTTTTGTTTATGACCCCTCCCCTAGACAATCTAGGTATTGGCATGCAAAGAAGATCAATTGATCCCAACAACTATGCCAGATTGGCTAAAGCAGGACAGTTAGTAATAACAATAGCATCAAGCATAGCCTAGAAAATGACAAACTGTGATAACAATTAGATTGCTAACTTTAACGATAGAAACATGATTTATAGCATAAGATCTAGGACAAATGCGATAATTATATACAGTCAATACCCACCCCATTAAGGAATTTTACCCTGCGAGGAGAAAATGTCAAAAGGACAACAGGAAAAGGTAAAGGAACCAAAGAAGGGAAAGGGGTAAGAATCTAGGCTGAAGGATAAAGGAGGGTCGCGCAAGCCTGGGGGAACTGCTGAAGAGAACAGGAGGGAACAAAGGAAGGAAAAGAAAAACAGGAACCAAACAACTAAAAACAATGTTTGCACTCATGAAAAACCAAAAGCAAATAAAAAAAATCCCAAAAGCATAGGGAAAAAAAAAAGGGAGAAATTTCTCTTTAATTTCAAGACTGTGATTATATTCTGGGATTTACAGTTTTGTGGTAGTGTCCAAATCAGGGTGTGATTCTGCTCTTTTGGGTTGAGAAAGGAGGCCTTGAGGGCCCATATGTGTGCTGTATAATCCCAGCAGACCTGTAGCAGATCAGGGATGGTATCAGGCCAGTTCTGGTACTTCCAAATCCATACATGCTTGGGTTGGTCTTGGCTCTGGTCATGGAAGTCATTCAGCCTACAGCACTCTGGGTATCTCTTGCTGGCTTCACCATGGCTCCCTGAACCTGGGTGTCTCCCATGGTTGTCTCTCATCCAGTCACGGTGGGATTTCAACTTTGGGAGCCCTGAGATGAAGTCACTCCCACATGTTCCAACGCTCAGTTCAGCTGATCCCTCCCCAAACTGGCACTCAACCAAGCACCCTCTCCAGAGGGCACAGAAATCAGTGGGTCTACCATCACTCTCAACTGTTGTAAAACAACTGTTTTGTTTCACTGGTGAGTTTCTCCCCAGAGACCTCTGGAGCCAGTCCACTTTCACTGTGATCTTTATTTTTTTTATTTTTATTTTTATTTTTTTTACAATGATTGCTGTATTGTTTCTTATTATCTTCAATAGAATTGCTTATATCATCAGGCATAAATGAATATAGCAGTATAATTGAATATAGCAGTACATAACAATATTAGTAAAAAATAAAGCATTGTAGACAACATAAAACTTCAAAGGCAGGTAATAATCAAACCAGAGTGGATATTCTAGTGAATCTTGTCATCTTAAGTGCAGTTGCCTATACTCTCAGACTTGATACTATCAATCATAACAGCTTTGAATAAAATATATCAATACAAAACAGTGATCTAATGAACCAGATTTGATTACAATCAATTATGGTAAAACAGTGTAGGTTTTACAGAGCTTTAGACTGACTTAATAGGAAATTAAGGATGATTACCATACTATATCCTGTTATTTTCAGGGTTACTGTTTGTACCCTCAAATCTAGTACAGATAGAATGACTAGAATAGAATATAATACATCTAAGCAGAGTAGTGTGAGTAAAGTGGGTTTTTAAATCCTGGTGCACTATTAACAATATAGTGTATCAAGGCCATCTATGTTAGAGATTTTAGCCATCCTTCTCTGCCTCATTTCTGCTATGCTATTTTTCTGCCTGTTTGTCTACTTTTCTCCTTCATTCTACTGCCTACCCCACTCATTGAGGCCTTTCTGCCACTGTTCCTAAAATCCTGGTATTTTTTTCTCTCTCTCTAGAATGTCCTTCAGTATTATCAGTAGGATTGGATTGGTGGTCACAAACTCCCCCAGTTCCTCTTTGTCATGGAAGCATCTTGTTTCTCCATTAATTTCTAGTGACAGTTTTGCAGGGTACATCAATCTGGGCTGGAAGCTATTTTCTTTCAGGGCTTGGACTAATTTGCTCTAAGCTCTTCTTGATCTGATGGTCTGTGTGGAGAAGTCAGCCATGATCCTGATGGGCTTACTTTTATAGGTAACCTGTTTCTTTTCTCTGATGGCTTTTAATATTCTGTTTTTATATTGAATTTCTGGTATCTTGATTATTATATGTCTGGGTGTAGCTCTGTTTTGGTTGTAGGTGGCTGGGGTTCTGTCTGTCTCACATAACTGAATGTTATTTTCTTTTCCCATGCTTGGGAAGTTTTCCTTAATTATTTCTGTGAATAGCCTTTGTAATTCACCTGTATGTATTCCTGCTTCTTCATTCACATTTCTTATTCTTAAATTGTAGATTCTCTTGTCATCTTCTAGCCTTTGTATTGTTACTGCCTGGTTCCTTGTTATTTTTAAGAGATCTTTCTTTTCATGATCACACATTGCAAACTTGTCTTCAAGTTTTGATAGTTT
This sequence comes from Hydrochoerus hydrochaeris, assembly GCA_004027455.1. NCBI lineage: Eukaryota > Metazoa > Chordata > Mammalia > Rodentia > Hydrochaeridae > Hydrochoerus > Hydrochoerus hydrochaeris. The sequence continues at coordinate 25,475 of PVLA01006186.1, read as the reverse complement.
ATCCTTAGTTTCTTTTAAGGTGTTTTGCCAGGTTTCAATGGAATTTTTAATTTCCTGGTAGTCTCTTTGAATTTGCTTCATGTATTCTATATTTTCTTTATATTCTTTATTGAATGTTTCTCTCCTTGTTTTGTGTTCCTCCCTTCTACTGTCTGTATCTTCCTGAGAGATGCTCCCTGAGAGAATTGCTTTTTTTACTCTACTCATATCTTGCTTTACCTGATTTAATATTTCAGTTTTGAGCTTGTCTACAAGGTCCTGAAGATATCTTTTAATGTCCATTGAAGCCATGCCTGCTGTTGCATGTTTGCTGCCCTCAGTCTCCCTTGTTTTTCCCTCTCCTGGATCAGGGCTCTCAGGGTTCTGGGCTAGGGGCCTCCTCCTGCCTCTGTCTCCTGTCATGGTCCTGGCTTCCTCCACACAGGTCACATTGCAGGTCCCAGCCCCTTTCCTGTTGGCCACGCCTCCTCCAAAGCAAGCTTGCAAGGGTCCTCCCCCCTCTCCTGACTGCTCTTATCACTGAAGTGCAAGCAGTGGCTGCCTAAGCCTGCCCCTCCCCACCAGGCCAACCAAACTGCAGAGGCCTTCCCCTGGCTTAGTGCTTGCTAGGCGCAAGGAATCGATTTGGCACGGCTCATTGGGTCCCAGCCAGGGGCACGGCCCAGTCCAAGCAAATTCCACGAATCTGCTTTGGGGAGGGAGGAACCAAATGAAGTCACTGTTGCTCCCAGTTCAGGCTCCTTCTGCCAGATTCCAACATGTCGCCCATTTGATCGTGCCCTTCCCATGGCGGGGTGGGGGGGTGTCCCAATCCCAGCACTGACCGTGGATTAATGAAAGTCCCTTTGCCTGCTCTGCTCTCCGTCAGGCTCTCCACGCCCCAACTTCAGCGCTGCTCTGCTTCCTGTGAGTCGTGGTGGGAACGAGTTTGGGCGGCTCTGCCGGTCGTGGCGGATTCAGGCTAGTGCAAATTCAGTCCGCGGCAAAATCGGGTCGCAGCGAAAACACTGTGTCCAGCTGTTTCAGTTGTAGTCCCGAAGTATTTGATGAGCTTTTTTAAGTCTTAATTTTTTCCTGTGTCAAGAGGATCCATCTCCCTCTGTCTGGGTCTCTCCAGGGTGTTTTATTCTGGCGTATGAGTTGTTTCTCCCGGGAGGCTCTGTATTTTGTTGCTCACTGATTGGCCATCTTGTCTTCCTCCCACTATGATCTTTAGACTCAGTCCTCCTCTCACACCGTCGTTCTGTAAGCCAGGGAGAAAGTGCAGATTGTCCTTTCCTTTTTCTGTATTGAAGTCTGTCCTTTCACTTTCTCTGTTGGCTCTCTTTCTCCCTTCATAGCATTTCTGGGCTGGGGGGGGGATCCATTTCCCTCCTTTTCTTTTCCAAATTGTTATTTTTCAGTGTCTTGGGTTCTGAATTTTATTATAGAAGTAGCCCTAAAAGCTTGGCATGGCGGTTTATGTTTGTAATCACAGAACTTTAGGTGGCTGAGACAAGAAGATTACAAATTGGAGCCCAATCTGTGCAATTTAGTGATACCTTCTCTCAAAATGAAAAGTGAACTATAGCTCATGGTGAGGGCCCTGGGTCCAATCCCTGCTACCAGGTGAGTGGCAAAGCCCTAGGTAGTGAGGTTAAAGGATTCTCATCACAGTGGACAGAAACATATGACAACTACATTTGTATCTTTCCTGAATTTTATGAAGGAGTCTTGCCTCTAAACCCCATGTCTTTTCTACTTTTGCCTTACGTTCCCACTTTGATTGTCTGCAGTTGAACTGCAGGCTTGGTGCTGCTGGGCCCATGCCTTTCCTGCTGATTGCTTAATCCCAGAATTGTGTATAATGCCTGCCAAAAAGCAGGTTCCTAGTAACCATTTAAAACAAAGGTGTCTAGAACCACTAAGGTTAAACACTGACCTTTGCTGAGGTCAATAACTTGTCATATTTCCCTTAATGAACAATGTTCTCAATCCCAGGTTACTGAGATGAAATTTCATCTTGTAGGAACTGAAATGTTAGAGACTGGTTTCTCTATAAGCCAGGAGTGTTCCCTTAAATCGAGTGACTGGCTAGCGGCTACAATTTACAAATAGTTCTGTAAATTGGATATCTGGAGACTGTTTTACAGGCTGTCCTGGACTATTTGCTGTTTTAAAGAATTATGTCTCTATTCCATCATTTGTCCAGTCCTTTACACAAGTGCTTCATAGGCAGGCCACGAAGCTAAAAGCAGGTTTACTTAATTAAGGGGGGGGGTGCAAACTGAAACACAAGCAGCTTTTTATCAGGTAGGAGGTGGGCAGGGGATGTGCTTTATTGTGTAAACATTTTGTTTATATATATGAAGTGTTATTAATAGTGGTATTTTGTTAAGAAAGCAAACACCTAGAGCACAACTGGACTATTGCTCTTAGCATGACAAAAATCACAAAAATAGCCATTTTACTTTTTAATGACTCGATTAACCTTTGCTAGGAAACCACATACTATGATTTATGTCACATGTCTCCCATTACCTATGGAAGTAAAATGATTTTCCTAGTATTTTTGATATTATCCCGGTTGAGTACTTGGATATACAGATAATTAGAAGCCTCAGAATGGCTTTTTTTTTTTTGTTAAAAATCAACAAGTTAAAGAAAATGAGTCTCTAGTGTTGACTATAATTTAAGCTGAGCTGGTTGGCTTAAATTTCATCTACCTATTTTATATTAAATTGATTTTAGATGTAAGCTGATGTTTTCAGGAGCCAGAGTATTTTTAACATTTTGGTTATTTGATTACAATAACAGTTCTCAGTAATCTGGTCACAAGAACTCAGTATCCTTTTTCATCATCTTAGTTTAACTAAGCTACCCCCAAGGAGAAAAACATATTTATCATGATTTAGTAACTGGAAACCCTCTGAACTGCTAGGCGAAGGATTAGAGAATATGAAATTGAAAAGAACTGATTGAGCGGCCAAGTACTATGAACTGGTTTCATACGCTGTGTGCTTGTGTCCCAGATATTTCAAGTGAGCACATTAAGAAAAAATCAAGACTGTAAAGACCCTCTAAGTTGTGAAGGCTGGAAATAACTTACTTCTCACCTTGTCCTTTGCTGGTATTTTTAGTTTCTCAGCATGTGGGTTGAGGAGAAGCCAAAGAACAATGTCTGTGCTATCTGTTACCTAAGAGAAAAAATGGAAAAGAAGTAACAGTGGGAAAAGGAACATGTTCGAAAATTCCCAGGTGCCAACTAGTAGGAAGCGATGCCTTTGGTTACCTCGGACCTCTCTGAGCATAAAAGAATGTTTGGGGTCCAGACCCACCAGGGATGGAGGGCTGGCTGGGCCGATTTTCTCTGCTACTCTGTGCTGTAGTATTCAGACTATCAGGATAATGTTCATGGCTTGTATTCAATAAAGGAGACTCTAAAATCAATACCTTTATGCAGCCTGCAATTACCAGCACATTCCTACACCTGCACATTCCTGCAGGCAAGCACTACATGTGTGTGCAGGCATGCGTGCGTGTGTGCGTGTGTGCGTCTGTGTGTGTGTGTGTGTGTAGGCAGTGCAGGGTGGGAGGAGGTTGGGGGTTGAATAGTTTTAGTATCAATTTTGTAACTTCTCTTTATGACTATAATTGCTCTTATGGGATTCAGCAGTTAGGTCAATTTAAATTTAATTTATATCAGCATTGAGCATTTAGAAGGGAGACCCAAATCCCTATGGATCATAAACATTGGCTCCTATGGAGTTAATAATATGCTGTATGCAATACAGTGGAAAACAACCCCTTTTGGTACTGGGGAAGGAGGAGATGTGGTATCCCAGATACAGTGCTGTTTCGCTGCTGAGGGAACCTGCCTGTGGGTCTGGGGTGGTTAGAAAGAGACAGATGAAGAAGCCGGGCATGCAAGAACACTCAGTGCTAGGAGCAGGGAAGGGTGTCTCCCAGTGTCTATGAGGAACAGTGCGAGGCAGAGACCAGGCAGCCCGCGAGGCCTGTGTAGAGGCCACATGGCGTGATATTATTCACTATGCCTGGGTTCAGGCAGGCAGAGGGTGAAAACGCTGTATGTGGAGAGCAACGAGAATCGGGCTTTTTAAAATAGAACTTGAAAGCAGGAAAAGGATGTAGCCGGGAAGCTCTTAGTAGACATCGGTGGTCAAAGTTCTCTGGATGTCTCCCGCCCCAGTGGGCAAAGCCCTCGAGGCATCCTTTGTGAGTGTTGGGGTGTCTTCAGGTGTTCGGGTGCTTGGAAGATTCCATGCCCCATCTCATTTCTTTTATGACATCCCATGTTTGCCCAGGGCACTGGCGCTGAGCTGAGAACAATGCTTCTGCTGCAGACAGGTGGGGTACTGGGGAGTCCTGTCTAAATCCATCCTGTGTGGATGTGTGAGAGCCCAGGCCACTGGGCTAGAGACACAGGTCTGCACAAGCCCTTGGTCACCTCACAGGGACCCCTGACTCCGACTGCAGAAGGTCTGTCCCACACTGGCTGCACAGCAAGTCTGATGTGGGGAGAGAACCACATTGTCCTCTGCCTGCCAGGTAGAGGCTTCCTAGTGGCCTCCTCTTGGCTCTGAAAAATCACATCCAGAATATGAAACTGGATGCAGCCAGGCTCCGCATAGCTATTGCTACTTCTCCACTGGGTTCAAGCGATGCGCAGCCTGAGGGGCCCATGCCCGCGGGGTCATGGCCTGCACACTGATCCACTGCACCAGGCTGCCCCTGGCCGGACCCCAGCGGGGACAGGGGAGTCCGAGGGGGGCACCTGGCTTCCTTTGCTGAGGTGGGCTTTTCTGTGGGTCGCAGCTGTAACTTTCTTGATCTAAAAGTCCGCTTCTTTCCCAGTTCTTCAGCTGCAAGAAGCAGGCTTTTGAGTCTCTGCTCACTGGTGATGCCTTTGCTGGCTTCCTCACCTCTCAGTCTGGGATGCGTGACTCTAGAGGAAACCCAGGACTTGGTGGTCCCTGGAGCAGTCTACTGTTCCCCTTCAGAGATTTATCTTTGTTTTATATTGAATGTGCAAGGGTTTTGGTTATAATTAGTGTGAGGAATGAACATAAGTTTCCTACTCTGTCCTCCCACAAGTGAAATGCTCCTTCTTTGTGTTTTTAAAATTCAATTTAAACAAACTAACTAAATATAAACACTGAGTGGAAAGATGTATGGGAAAGATGCCCACCTTTGCCTCACATCTGCACACCTCCAGGATAGTTTCTAAAGAGACCTTTTGGTCTTTCGTATCCAAGTTTCTGGAGGGGTTACTCTGAAAGCAGTGACATGCTTATTCTATTATTTTATATTTATCATCATAAAACCTCATCCTGCCATATTACAAAACTATCTCACTTGTCCCCTGCCCCCTTTTTCTCTCTTCTTTCAGTTTCATTGTCGTGTACCCTTGGTCCCCAGTTTTTCTAAGGTCATCGATGCAATTTCAAGCTACAGTGACATTGCGGTGGCACCGGTCAGGCACGGGGTTTCTCATGGCCCAGTTCTGTGAATGGGAGTGGCACTATTCACTCCTCTTCCTGTCCACCACCATCTCTCTCTTCCTTCATCTGACAGTTTCTGACAGCTACACTTTCACTTTACCATCTTCCCTGCCACACTTTTACGTAGTTTTATTTTTAAAACAGTTAGTACAACCCACTTTTAAAAAAAATAATTCCTCCTTTTCTGTGTCTTTGGGCCCAGAAAAGAGGAGTCACACCTGCTATTTGTACAGGCAGAGCCTGGAGAATTCGTAACTAAGCACAGGGCTGTTAGGGGAAGGCAAATTCTAGGCATCAGGAGATGGCAACTGGAGACAGCAGCTGCTCCACCCTCTTGAGGACTGAGACAGTCCAGAGATGACACGAGAGTTATTAAACTTGGAGAGTGGGAGAAGGGACCTCAAAAAGCTGAAACTTGGAGTTCCCAGTTACAAGCACTGCTTGGCAGGGGCGGCAGGGGTGGTGGTGGGTGCAGGGATGATGAGATCCCTTCTGTGAGTATTGAAAAAGCTGAGGATTCCCAGATCCAGCATCGCAAAGTTGTCTATGGAAGCTGAGCCAAGGGACAGTATCTCAAGCAGGGTGCTAGCTGTCCCCAGTGATTATTTTTGTGCATATTGCAAAGCAGGACTGAGTGACTTGAGAGAGGACTGGATACGGGACAGCAAAGACATCATGCATTTCTTCTCATCTAGGTTTGCCCTTTGTGTTATCTTACAGGATTCCTTGAGACAGGGTCTTGCTGTGTCACTGACTTGCTGAGGATTCTCCTGCCTCAGCCTCCTGGCTTGCTGGAATTCCAGACACATACCATGACACATTATCCCAGTGCTGGAAGAAGAGTCTCTGTCTTAGGAACACCTGAGTCTGGCAGTGAATCACGCTGCTTTCAGTCATATTTTTGTTTCGTCAGAGACGAGGCATGAAGCCAGTACTCAGCTAAATACTGCTTTTTCCCTTCCAAGTGACATATTCTTTGTAAATGGAGAAGAAGATAAAATCTGAGAAAGAGACGAAAGACTCCAGACATATGAGCTTTTTTCTTTCTTCAGTGGTGAATAAAATAAATAAAGACAATTAGTTTCATTTTAGATATTTTATCTGTTAAACAAATGGCCTTGTCCCCAAGAGTGTATTCTCAATACATCTGATGAGTTTTGATGAAAGAGTAATAAAAGTTAGAGGGAATCTAGAGAGAGAAAACACATGCAACGCTACTTACCCTAATCTATGGGAGAACAGAATCAAAATGTTCAAAGAAGGGCTGGGATATAGCTCAGTGGCACAGTGCCTGCCTGGCGAGTGTGAGGTCATGGGTTCGATTCCCCATGCCAAGATACAATAAAATAAAAAAGATTTAAAAATATGTAAAGTAAAATCTGCTGACAGGTTCATAATAGCAAGATATAATGTGCTAGGAAAGTCCTTTTTAGTGTTGAGGTATTAAGACACACAAAGCTGTTCCAGGACATGGAAGGGTATTATATTTTATATTTTATATTTTATTTTCCATGTAAGTTTTAAAAAGTCCTGTATTGAGATATAATAGATACACAAAGGACTGCATTTACTCACTGTCAGCAGACTCACTAGACCATCACAACAATGAAGGCAACAGGCACTGCCAGGGTCTCCTGAACTTCCCTTGCTATCTTCTAGCTTTTGGTTGATTAAAGAAGACTTAATTTGAGATTTACCCTTCTAACGGCTTTGAAGCTCACATTGGTACAGGTATTATGTTGTACAGCAGCCATCTGCAACACAATCATTTAATAAAGTTGAATAAAACTCTAAAGGAAATGGGGTAACCTACATACAATGTAAGGGAGGGCAAGAGTCTCGCCTTCTCTCTCTCTCTCTCTCTCTCTCTCTGACAGGTTTCACTATATACCTCAGGCTATTCTTGAATTCACTTTGCAGCCCAGGATGGCCTCAAGCTTGTAGCAATTCTTTGGCCTCAGACTCCTGAGTGCTGCAATTACAGGCGTGCACCGCTGTGCTCAACTCTACCTTTTCTTTTGCTATGTGTCTATAATTTGGTTTCTCACATAAGAAAAACCATGTGATATTTAAGCCCGTATGCCGATTGATGACACATAATATTGTGGTCTTGAGGTGCATCCATTTTCCTACAAATGACTAAAGTTCATCTTTATTATGGCAGAGTAGCTCTCCACTGCGCATAAATACCACATCTTTCTTAGCCATTCACCTGGTGATGGACATAGAGGCCACTTTCAGGATTTGGCTATTATGAATTGTGCTGCTATAAACATGAGTGTGCATAGATTGCTGTAATGTGATGTCTTGAGTCCTTTTGGGAAGATATCCAGAAGAAAAATAGCTGGGTAGAATGGGATTTCTATCTTCAGTTTACAGGAGAAAATCCGTATTGATGTTCATAGTGGTTGTGCTACTTTACATTCCTACCATGAATGTGGAAGTTCTCATTTCTCCCTGTGCCCTCATCAACATTTGTTACTGTTTGATTTCTTGATGATGGCCATGATTTCTGGTCTAAGATGCAATCTCAGTGTTGCTGGAATTTGAATTTCTCCAGTGGCCAGTGATGAGCATTTCTTCATGTATTTATTGACCTTTCATACTTCTTCTGTGGAGTGTCTGGTCCATTTTTTATTTGGTCTTTTATTTTGGTGGGTCTGATTTTTTGAATCCTTTATATATTCTAGATACTAATTCTCTGAGAAATAGGTGGTGATTTTTCTCCATTCTGTAGGTTGACCACTCTGTGGGTTGTTTCTTTTGCTGTGAAGAAGATTTTTAATTTGATATGTTGCCATTTGCTGATTCTTACTACTATTTCCTGTGCAAGCAGGGTTCAGTTCAGAAAGTCTTTGCCCACACTTATGGCTTCAAGTGTCTCACCTGTCTTGTATTCAACCAGATTTAGTATTTCTATTTTAATATTTAGTTCTTTGATCCATTTTGATTTTAGTTGACTACATAGTAAAAGATATTCATCTAGATTCAATTTTTTTGCATGTAGACAGCCAGTTTTCCCAATAATACTTTTTAAAAAGACTATTTTTCCTACAGTGTTTGTCAAAGATCTAATAGTTGAATGTATTTGAGGTTGTTTCTACATCCTGTTTTCTGATTCACTGATCCATGGGTCTGTTTTTGTGCTGGTAATGTGCTATTTTTTGGTGCTTTTTTATCACTATATCTTTATAACTTTAAATCTGTTACTTATATACTTTTATGAGTTACTTTTCTCTTGTTGCTGAGACAAAATACCTGATACCCAAAATTAAAGAAGGAAAGGTTTATTTAGTTCACAGTTTGTGGAGGCTTCAGTCCATAATCAGTTGCCTCCAAGGCAGGGTGACATGGCAGAAGGGTGACAGTTCATGGTAGCAGAAGACAACAAAAGCAACAAAAGCAAAAGGGGGAGACAGAGAGACAGAGAGAGACAGAGAGATAGAGACAGAGACACACACACACACACACACACACACACACACAGAGAGAGAGAGAGAGAGAGAGAGAGACTCTTTCCCTCCCTTATATTATGTGTAGTTTACCCACCCCAGGGTGGGTATAGCACTCATGCCCACAATCCCAATATTGGACCATGAATCAATCACACACTCTAGAAGCCTGCTCTCATGATTGCATGAGGTTTCAGGGGGACATCTGGACACAATCATGACAATCTGGAATTCTGACACCTCATATTTTGCTTTTATTATCTAAGATTCTTTTGTTATTCTTGTTCTATTGTGTGAAATTTTGGGCTGTTTTCCCCAGTTCTGTGAATAATATTGGTAGTATTTTGATTGGAATTGTGTTAAATGGTGTATCAACTTTGGAAGTATGGCCATGTTGACTGTATTGGTTTTGTTTATTCAAAAACATAGGATGTCTTTGCATTTTCTGATATTCTCTTTGATTTCTTTTTTCATTGTACTGTAGTTTTTATTGTAGAGATCCTTCATTTACTTAGTCCTGTTAATTCTGAAGTATTTAATTTTTCTTTGTGATGTCGTGATGGTACTTTTTCCTAATTTCTTTCTCCATAGGTTCATTATTAACCTGCAGCAGCACTATTTTCATGTGTTTGTTTTATATCTTGTTATACTGCTGAATTTGCTTATTAATGCTAGGATTTTTTGGTGTTTTTTTTTTGTTCTATGTAGAGGATCATGTCATCTGCAAATAATGATAATTTGACTTCCTCCTTTCTTTTGCGTATCTTTTTAATTTTTTATCTAATTGTTCTTGCTAATATTTCATGTGCTTTTGAAAGGGAGTGGTGATAGTTGAAATCCTGATTTTACAAAGAAAACTTCCAGTTTTTCCACATTTAATATGATTCTGGCAGTAGGTTTGTCAGATATAACTTTTATCAGATTGAAAAAGGTCCTTCCATACCTATTTTTTTCAATTTCATTTTTGTCAAAGGTTTTTTATTCTGAATCCATTGAGATAATCATGTGACTTTGATGCTTGCTTCTACTTATGTGGTGTATTACATTTATTGATTTAAATATGTTGAACTATGCATCCTTGGTATGAAGCGTCATGATGGATGATCTTTTTGATCATTGATTACACTTATTCTAGTATACAATATGTTAAGGATATTTTGATCTACATTTATTAAAGAGATTGATCTACAGTTCTCTCTTTTTTTGTTTGGATACTCAGCTAGTTTTGAAATCAGGGTAATGATAGCTCCCAGGAATGATTTTAGGAGGATGTCTTTCCTTTCAAGTCCATTAAGGAGCTCAGGGAGTATTGTGTTTGATCTTCCTTGACATTTTTATAGAATTCAACTGTGAGTCCATCTGGACCTGGGCTTTTCTAAATTGATAGAATTCTTTATTAATGCTTCAATTTCATTGTATTTTACTGGATTATTTAGGGCTTTTAAATATTTTTTATTTATTTTTGATAATTCATAAGTATCAAGGAATCTTTTACTTTTATTGTTGCCAGGAGGAAATACCAGAAACTCAAAGCTAAGGGAGGAAAGGTTTATTTAACTGACATTTTATAGAGGTTTCAGTCTGTAGTCACTTAGCTCCAAGGCAGGGTAGCATGGCATATAGGCATCGCAGAGCAGAAACAGTTCATGGTGGGTGGAAGGTACCAAAGTAAGCAAGCAAGCAAGCAAGCAAGCAAGGGGCCTTTACTGCTTCTTTCTTCACCTTTTATACTCTATCTAGGCTACTGGGATATGGGTAGTGCCAAATCTAGGCTACTGGGATATGGGTAGTGCCAAACCACTCAGTGGACTGATTTAGTGACTACACACTCTTAATCCCAGCATCACACAGTCTAGATCCAGCTACCTCTAAAAGAGCCCTACTTATGACAATATGAGCTTTGGGTGAACATCTAAATGCAAGCCATAACAGAATCTCTCCATTACTTCTGAATTCTCCAATCTATTGGTATATAGGTAAAGTAGTTAATAATCTTTTTGATTTTGGCAGTGTCCATTGTAATTTCACATTTTCATTTCAAATTGGATTGATTTAGGTCTTTTCTCTCTCTCTCTCTTTTTTTTTTGGCTAGATTGGCTAAGAGTTTGCCTATATTATTTATTCTTTCAAAGAACTAACTATTAAATTAATTGATTTTTTTCTCAATTTCATTAATTCTTGCTCTGCTCTTTATAATTTCCTTTCTTCTACTAGTTTTGAGTGTGGTTTGTTCTTGTTTTTGTAGGACCCTAAAGTGAATTGTTATGTTATTTATTGGGCTTGCTCTGTTTGTCTGACATAGGCTTTTAAACTTTTTTTCTTTGTCTTTTCAAGACAGAGTCTCACTATGCAGTTCAGGCTGGCCATGAGCTCATTTGTAGCCCAGGCTGATCTCAAACTCACAACAATCCTCCTGCCTTATTCTCTAAAGTGCTGGATCACAGGCAATAAACGTCTTTCTTAAGACTGCTTTCATTAGGCCCTATAAATTCTGGAATGTTGTACTAGCATTACAGTTTACTTCTGGAAACTGTCTTATTTCTCCCTTGATCTTTTTTATAATGCAATGTTTATTTAGTTGTATGCAGTTTAGTTTCCATGCACTTGCATAGTTTCTAATATTCTTTTGTTTTGGATTTCTAGTTTCACTTGTGCCATGCTCTGACAATATGCATGGTATAATTTCCATTGTTTTACATTTATTTAAGCTCATTTTATTTACCAGTACTACATGTGGTCTATTTTGGAGAAAGTTCCATGTACTGCTGATATGAATATGTATTCTATTGTGTTGGTTGGAATAATCTTTGGATATTTATTAAATTCATTTGTTTGAAAATTTTATTCAACTCTGATATTTCTTAGCGCATTTTAAAATTATTTTTTAAAGATTTTATTTAAGGAGAAACAAAAGCATGTAAAGTGTAGAGATAATACAGAATTCCAAAATAAAGATAAACAATAAGAAATCACTAGTTAATAAATTACATATTATCCTCTTAGAAATAGTTGTTCAAGTTAAAAATTAAAGCATACAAAGTAGATAGTCAAATAGTGAGAGTGTGAACAGCTACGCATGCATGAATCTCTACATGTATTTCTATCCTTTCTGTATTAGAGGGAAAAACAAAACTTAGCAAGACAAAACAAAACAAATTCCTATAAAAACATGAAACCAAAAAGTTGTATAAAACCACAGTACAAGGTGATCTACAAAGATTACTGTGTTGTTTCTTATTATCTTCAAGAGAATGTCTATGTCATCAGACATAATTGAATATAACAGTATAATTGAGTATAGCAGTAAATAACAATATTAGTAAAATAAAACCTTGTAGACAGTATAAAACTTCAAAGGCAGGTAATAATCAAACCAGAGTGGATATTCTAGTGGATCTTGTCATCTTAAGTGCAGTTGCCTATACTCTCAGACTTGATACTATCAATCATAACAGCTTTGAATAAAATTTATCAATACAAAACAGCAATTCAACAAACCAGATTTGATTATGATCAGTCACAGTAAAATTGTGTGGGTTTTACAGAGCTTTAGATTAAGTTAATAGGAAATTAAGGATGATTACCATACTACATCTTGTTATTTTCAGGATTACTGTTTGTGCCCTCAAATCTAGTACAGGTAGAATGACTGGAACAGAATATAATACATCTAAGCAGAGTAGTGTGAGCAATGTGGGTTTTAAATCCTGGTGCACTATTAACAATATAGCATATCAAGGCCATCTATGTTAGAGTTTCTAGTTATCCTTCTCTGTCTCATTTCTGCTATGCTACTTTTCTGCCTTTGTTTAGTTTTCTCCTTCATTCTACTGCCTGCCCCACTCATTGAGGCCTTTCTGCCACTGTTCCTAAAATCCTGGGTTTTTTTTTTCTCTTTCTCTAGAATGTCCTTCAGTATTCTCTGCAGGGTTGGATTGGTGGTCACAAACTCCCCCAGTTCCTCTTTGTCATGGAAGCATCTTGTTTCTCCATTAATTTCTAGTGACAGTTTTGCAGGGTACATCAATCTGGGCTGGAGATTATTTTCTTTCAGGGCTTGGACTAATTTGCTCTAAGCTCTTCTTGATCTGATGGGCTGTGTGGAGAAGTCAGCCGTGATTCTGATGGGCTTACCTTTATAGGTAATCTGTTTCTATTCTCTGATGGCTTTTAATATTCTGTTTTTATATTGAATTTCTGGTATCTTGATTATTATATGTCTGGGTGTAGCTCTGTTTTGGTTGTAGGTGGCTGGAGTTCTGTATGCCTCACACAACCGAATGTCATTTTCTTTTCCCATGCGTGGGAAGTTTTCCTTAATTTATTTCCATGAGTAGCCTTTGTAATTCACCTGTATGTATTCCTGCTTCTTCATTCACATTTCTTATTCTTAAATTGTAGATTCTCTTGTCATCTTCTAGCCTTTGTATTGTTACTGCCTGTTTCCTTGTTATTTTTAAGAGATCTTTCCTTTCATGATCACACATTGCAAACTTATCTTCAAGTTTTGATAGTCTATCCTTAGTTTCTTTTAAGGCATTTTGCCAGCTTTCAATTGAGTTTTTAATGTCCTGGTAGTCTCTTTGAATTTGCTTCATGTATTCTATATTTTCTTTATATTCCTTATCAAATGTTTCTCCCTTTTTTTTGTGTTCCTCCCTTCTTCCATCTGTATCATCCGGAGAGATGCTTCCTGAGAGCATTTCTTTTATTACTCTACTCATATTCTGCTTTACCTGATTTAATATTTCAGTTTTGAGCTCGTCTACAAGGTCCCGAAGATATCTCTTAATGTCCATTGAAGCCATGTCTGATGTTGTGTGTTTGCTGCCCTCAGTCTCCCTTGTTTTTCCCTCTCCTGGATCAGTGCTCTCAGGGTTCTGGGCTGGGGTCCTCCTCCTGCCTCTCTCTCCTGTCATGGCCCTGGCTTCCTCCACACAGGTCACATTGCAGGTCCCAGCCCCTTCCCTGTTGACCACGTTTTCTCCGAAGCATGCTGGCGAGGGAACTCCGCCCTTTCCCGCCTGCTTTTGTCACTGAGGTGTAAGCAGGCTGAATATGCCTGCCCCTCCCCACCGGGCCAGCCAAACTTCAGGGGCAATCACCTGGTCAGTGTGGGCTAGGTGCAGGGAATGGATTTGGGATGCCTCATTGGGTCCCAGCCAGGGGCATGACCCAGTCCAAGCAAATCGCACAAATCTGCTCTGGGGAGGGAGCAACCAACTGAAGTCACTGTCATTCCCAGTTCAGGTTCCTCCTGCTCGATTCCAACATGTTGCACAGCTGGTTGCACCCTGCCCATGGGGGGGGGTGTCTCACTCCCAGCACTGACTGTGGATCAATGAAGGTTCCTCCACCAGCTCCACTCTCCACTCTCTGTTCTGCTCACCAGCCCCCAACTTCAGTGCTGCTGGGCTTCCTGTGAGTGGTGGTGGGAACGAGTTTGGGTGGCTCTGCCAGCCGATGCTGATTCAAGCTGGTGCAATCTTGGTGGCTCATCGCGAAAACGCTGTGTCCCTTTAGTTTTTAGCTGTTTCAGTTGTAGTCCCGAAGTGTTTGATGAGCTTTTTTAAGTTTTAATTTCTTCCTGTGTCAAGAGGATCCATCTCCCTCTGTCTGGGTCTCTCCAGGTTGTTTTATTCTGGCATATGAATTGTTTCTCTGGGAGGCTTTGTATTCTGTTGCTCACTGATCGGCCATCTTGTCTTCTCTTAGCTCATTTTTTGTCTAGTTAATATGTTCATTTGTGATAGTAGGATACCGAGTTCCTCCAATATAAGTGTGTTCATGTTTACTTGGTCTTTTATGTCCAGTAGTACCTTTTTAATGGTCAGGTGCACCATGTTTTGGTGCCTGTACGTTAATAATTGTTATTTCTTCCTGTTGGATTCTCTTAGCCAATATGTAATAACTTTCTTTGCCTCTTGTTATTAGTTTTGGCTTGATATACACTTGGTCTGAATATGGCATAGCTAAACCTGCTCTTTGTTAATTTTAAAGAGAATAAAACTAAACAAAACCAAGCAGAATAAAGTTAATCAGGACACAACAATGAAAGTGATATAGAACTTCAAAACAAGATAATAGGAAATCAATGATGGATACCGTAATGTCTCCTGTTCTCTTCAAAATAGCTGTCCATACTATCAGACATAATAAAATCAAACAAAACAAAATAGAATAAAACCAAACATAACAAAACTATGGAGATGATATAGGAATTCAAAACAAGATAATAGGAAATTAACAATGGCTAACCACCTTCCCTTTTTAGATATTTTTCTCCCCTATCACTTTCATAATAAGTCTTTTACATTTTGGATCCCAATAATTCCCTCAGTTTTTTAAACTAGGAGATAACACGATGTTCCCCCATGTGAGTCCAAACCATTTCACCCATAAGCATGATCTCAAGTGTATCCATTTAGCTACATGAGCCTCAAGATTATCCTTCTTTATAGCTGAATATCTTCCCATTGTATGAAAATGTCCTATCTTTATTATTCATCCTACAGTTGATGAGAAAATTACCCCTGCTTTTTTCTGGTTTCCTGTCACATGGAACAATTGTTTTCTCTCTTTTGACTTTTGGTCTATGAATTTCCTCCCAAGTTAAATGTGTTTATTGTATATAGCATATTGATGGATCTTGTTACTTGATCCACTCTCCCTGTATTTCTTTTTATTGCTGACCTGAGGCCATCTACATTAATAGTTACAATGGGCATACATTGGTTCATCTCTGCCCTGCTATCCTCCTGTTGTTGGCCCTCCATGTTCCCCCTTCTTTAATTGCCTGTCTTGTTTGTTGATACTCCTCTGATGCTGTTCCTGGAACCATGGTTATCTTTATCTCTCTCTAGAATATCCTTCAGCACTTTCTGTAGAATTGGTTTGGTGGTCATGAATTCCTTCAGTTGTTCTTTATCATGGAGTAATTTATTTTTCCATTAATTTTGAAAAATAGTTTTACAGGGTACATCAATCTGGGTTGGAAGTTTTTTATTTCAGGATTTTAAACACTTCACTCCATGATGTTGACTTGATGATTTCTATTGAGAAATCTGTCATAATTCTGATGGGCTTTCCTTATAGGTTATTTGTTTCTTTTCTCTAACAGTCTTTAATATTTTGTTCTTGTGCTGAATTTCTGGGATCTTGATTATTATGTCTAGGTGTAGATTTATTTTGGTTATGGCTAGTTGGAATTCTGTATGCTTCACTTATCTGTATGTAAGATCCTTTCCCTACATTTGGGAAGTTTTCTGGTATTATTTCTGTAAATAGTTTCTTAATGTTTTTATTAGCCCTACTTTTTCACCAACACCTACAATTCTTAAATTATTTTTGTTTGCATTGCTCTGCATCCATTAAATTGTTATTTCATGATTCCTTTCATGGTTGCTAGCTGCAATCTTGTCTTCAAGTTCCGAAAGCCTATCTTTAGTCTCTTTCAAGCAGTTTTGCCAGCTTTTGGTGGAGTTTTTAAATTCCTGGATCTCTCTTTAAATCTATTTCATGCACTTAAAATCCTTCCTATATTGTTCATTCAATATTTCCATCATTTTCCTATGCTCCTTTTTAAAATCAATGTGTCCTTTAGATATATTCAGCAGTTCTTTCATTATGTTTGTGATTTTTCTTTTACCTGAGATATTATTCTTTATTTGATTACTGTTAAAGCCTTATCAAGTTGTTTCGTTACTTCAGTTGCTATCCTTTCAGAGATTTCATGTGTGTGTGACTTCCATTTTCTTCCATGTCTCTATCTCTGTGACTTGTTCTGTGTGGGCTGGAGGTCTTAGATTGCCTTCTGCTCCTTCATCTTGACATTTTTCTGGGTTCCTCCCAACAAGCTGGTTATGGGGTACCAGATGCTCCCCACACTGGCTGCCCCTCTGCAGTGTAGGGGAATGGCACAGGCACCTGAGTTCATCTGATCCTAGATTTACAGGTTCCCAGGGAGGTAGTGGGGCATGGAACAGGCTTCCCCAGACCTGTGTGGCTATACTGAGGCTTCCCCAATGGCTGTAGGTACATGGTGGCAGGGATGCTTCTCCTCTCAGCCTGTGTGACTATGCTGGGACTTCCCCAATGCGGCAGGCACACAGGGGTGTGTTTGTCTGATTCTCCCAGCCGGTGCTGGCTGCCTACAGGAAACAAGCTTCTCTGATGGTGGCCTGCAGGTGCACAGGGTGTATCTGGCTATTTCTCCATGCCCATGCCAGTTACCTGAGGGAAGTAAGCATATGAGTGGCAGTGGACATGCAGGGGTGGGGCTGGCTGTTTCTCCCTGCCCACACTGGTTACTTGAGGGAAGCAAGCACCCCGATGGTGGTGGGTGCATAGGGCAGGTCTCCCTGCTTTTTCTTTCAGATTCATTTTGCATGCAAAATTGTTTTTCATCTGATAATTTTTAGTCTATGAGTTTCTTTTTGGGTTAAATGTGTGTCTTGTATAAAGCATGTGCCTGGATTTTGTTTCTTGATCCATTCCATTCTACCAATCGTTGTCTTTTGATTTGAAATTGAGATCTTCCTCATTGAAAGCTGTTACTGGTAGGTACTGATTTATTCTTGCCACTGACTTAATTTCCTGTTGCTGATTCTGTCTTTCTCTTCTATTTAACCATGCGCCCTATGTGGTGTATTTGTTCTGTTAGATCTTTTGTCATTTTTAGGTTCATTGTCATTTTCTGAGATATTCTTCACAATTTTTTGGAGTTCTAGTTTGGTGATCATGAGTTTATTTAGGTGCTCTTTTTCATGAAAATATCTTATTTCTCCATCAATTCTGAAAGATACCTTTGCCTGATATATCAGCCTATAGTAGAATTTTTTTTTTTTTACAGGGTTTGAAATACTTCACAACTTTTAAGATTTTGGTTTTGTATTGGATTTCTGAGATTTTGACTGTGGAGTGTCATGGAGGGGTTCTTTTCTACATGTAGCTATTTGGGGTTCTATATGCCTTGCTGACCTATAGGTTAAAGTCTTTTTACTTATTTGAAAAGTTTTCCAGATGGGGACTTAGCTCAGGGGCATAAGTGACTGCCTTGAAAGCGCACAGTCAGGAGTTTGCTCCCCGGTACCAGGAAAAAAAAAAAAGGTTAGTCAGAACATCAGATAATAATAATAATAAAAAAATTCCTGATTTAGGTGTGGGTGTTTAGCTCAGCAGCTTAAGTGCCTGCTTGGTAAACACAAAGTTGTGAGTTTGATTGCCAGTACAAAAAAAAAAAAAAAAAGTTTTCCAGTATTTTTTGTGTAAATAGGTTTTAATACCATTAATACTATCATTTGATTTTTCACTAATTTTAATTAATCTTTGATTCATCTTTACATCACCTAGGAGCTGTTTCATATACTTTTAATGTTCTCTTGTTTTTAAGATCTCATTTATCAATTGGTCACTGATAAGAGGTGTGTCTTATAGTTCTGAAACTCTGTTTTTATAGTGGTCACTTTTGCTGCCCCATACATTTGAAAAATTTTTATCTCCTGAATTGCTATTTGGAGCCTTTTCATGGGCTCTAATTCCTTTGTATGCTGGTCACTCATGTTTTTCATCATTTTGTTTAGCTTGCTTTTTACTGGTGTCTTCTGTATACTCACTGATTGTTTTATTTTGCCCAGTATCCTATTGCTTATATCTTTTATAAGCTTGTCAACTGCCTTATCAAATGGTTTTGTTATGTCTCATGGATCAGCTTTGGGAGAGTTGGGAGCTTTTGGAGGCATTTTGTTGCCTTGTCTAACTATGTTTCTGTTTTTCTTTGTTTATTTTTCTGTTGAGGTTTGTAGCTGATGGCAGTGGAAAGCTTTGTTTTCATTATAGAGATCTTCCAGTTGAGGTCTAGCTTTCAGTGGCATCTTCTGCATGTGGCTAAACATTGGCCTTTGCCTCTGTTCCAGGACCAGCCACCTCCATTTCCTTGGGATGGGAGATTTCAGCATGTTCAGCCCAGTATCCATTTTTCCAGGAATAGTCCATAGTACTGTTAGTGATCTGAAACCAATGCACACATTGGTTTCCCAAGAGAACCAATTAATAGCAACAGCTGTGTCACCTTGGATATAGTAATAAAATCAGCATTAATTATAGCAGAGGATTGACAGACCCTAAAGCTCAATAAAGTGCCACCCTTAACCATAGACAAGACATCTATAATTATAGAATAACATCACCACAAACCAAATACTGACCTATTATTGTCCTTCGGTAAATATCTATGAAATGGCCATCCACCTCTACTAACAGTAGAACAGAACACAACAGCAATTGTGTAAAGCTCACTATCTGTCTAGAGATTCATAAAGCTTAGTATTTATACTGGTATTTAGTATTTATACATAGAGGGGATAGGAAATTGGAGAATGAACAAAGCAAAATTTTAGAAATTAATCAATTTGATATGAGGAGCAGATAAAAGTACATAAGGAATCCTGTCAAGGAGGAAGAAGGAATTAATAATGTTAGAGAATAGTTGCAGTAAAAATTGAGCAAAGGGGAAAAAAGATAAGCAGAAAGTCAAAACAGGAAGTAAAACTAAGATAAAAAGGAAGATAACAATTTGAAAGAGGAACAGAGAAGAGGAAAGAAAAGAAACTAAAAGAGGGGGAAAAACAGGAGAAAAGACCCCAAGGCCTTGAAAAAATCTGATGAAGAAAATATTAAGATAATAAATACAGTAAAATCAAAAAAAGACTGAATAAAAATATTTCTATGTCTTTGAATGAGTGATTTCTTTGCAAGATCTACAGTACTGGGATTCAGCCAGTCAGTTTTCTCTGCCTAGTCACAGGGACTATAGCTTTTTGAGGTGCCCTCCCTGTGCCATTGCCTCTGTGTCTGTGCACCCCAGACTGTGGTTACATCAGAGTTAAGGCATGTCTTTGCTTCTGCTGGGAGACGGGAAGTGTGATGAGCCCTCTGATCTCTGCTGGATGGCAGTCATGGGGCAGGGGCTCAGATGGACTTTTGTACTTACTATTGGTAGTAAAGGGGACTGGTTGCTTCCTTCTTTCCCCAGGGTTGTCCCTGTCCAGAATCAGCTTAGTTGGTTAGTACTTACCCCCATTGCCCCATGACAAAGGGAAGCAAAAATGTAAAACCAACTTGGAGTTGGTGGATATTCCTACCCCTACAGGCGGCAGGGTGTCCTGCATGGACCTTTTGTTCACTTTGAGGGATGGTTACCACTCTTCCTAGGTAGGCTTGCTTGCTTGCATCAAGTAAGGGTCACTCCTGACTTATTTTTAGCATCTCTTGTGCTTTAGATCCTTTGCTAGACAGTGTATAGCCAAGATATCAGTTCCTTTTCTGTTACTATAACAGAATACCTGAGTCAGGATGACTTCACAAAGAAAACAGGTTGATTTAGCTTACAGCTATGGAGCTTCAAAAACAGAACCATGGCATTGCTTGGCTCTGGAGAGGATGGTGTTGGTGCAGAAGCACACGTGGGAGCAAGAGACCACACTGCCAGACAGCAGCCAGAGCAGAACTTAGGGGTCAGGCTTGGGCTTTCTAATAATTTACTTTGATGAGAGCTAACTCGGGTTCACCAGAGAACTACCGTAATCCCTTCCTCAGGCAGGGCCTCTAATGATCTGAGCACCTCCTCCTGTGTCAAAGCTCCTACTGCCTTTTGCATCACCTGCCGCCAAAGCTACAGTGCCTGCGTCCTCAAGGGACAAGCCACATTCAAGATGCAGCACCCGTTAGGTCACAAGACTCTCCTAAAGCAAAACAAGACAAAACTCAAAAGCAAGACCCTGATTTGGCCACAGACATGACGTGGGGTATGGTGGAGGCAGGGCGGGCTTTGCCATCCCTGGGCCCACCCTTCACAGCTGCCCCCAGTAACAGCTGTAAGGCTTTAAAAACAGCGATCAAAACTTGTGAATCTTCTTGCCTCTCATATGCAAAATAACTATGGCATTTATTTAAGTATAAATAATGATACAGTGTGTGAAAGCGATCATGTATTTTTACCAGAATTATAGAATAATCAAAATACTGTTCTTCAGTGTAAGCTTACTACCCTGATGTCTCAGAGCTAAATTATTGGGTGTTGTTAAAGGTAACATTAAGGTAGAAGTAATTTTATAGCATTTGACCTTTATTTGAAGTAACTTGTATTATTTTTTAAAAGAGAAAAATCATATCACAACCGTTATGCAGTATATCCAGTAGAGAGAGAGTGACATTTAGACTTAATTATGATGAACTGAGATTCCTGCTGAGATGTTTACTGAAGGTCACAAAACTACTGAAACGAGAACTACAGCGTAGGAACCTCTTTCTCGAGGCCAGTGATCTGCTTAGTTCTAACGGGGTTCATGGTCTTCACACAGCGATGCCGTCAGCGATAATCCAGCTAAGTAATAAGGAAGCAAAACCTAGATGTTAGGAGAACATATCAAGTGTAAGAAATGTCAACTTATCCTTTTTTAACCTAATTTCTTTTCTTATTTTAAAGAGGAGAAAACACAGAAAAATAAAAAAAGCAAGAAAACAACAACAACAAAACGACAACAGCAACAAAAAGAAGCAGTGATATAGTATTTCAAAACAAGATGATAAGAATTTAACAGTGGTACAATGGTTGTTATATTGCATGTTATCTTCAAAATAGTTGCTCAGATTACCAGATACAGGCATGCAAAATTGATCAAACATTATTAGCGCTGTTTCTTTCCATGAGCTAAGAATTAGTGGTGTAAATTACTTTGCTATCTTGTGTTTGTATCTTGTGTTTGTATATTCCTTTCCTTTCCTTTCCTTTCCTTTCCTTTCCTTTCCTTTCCTTTCCTTTCCTTTCCTTTCCTTTCCTTCCCTTCCCTTCCCTTCCCTTCCCTTCCCTTCCCTTCCCTTCCCTTCCCTTCCCTTCCCTTCCCTTCCCTTTTCTTTCTTTCTTTCTTTCTTTCTTTCTTTCTTTCTTTCTTTCTTTCTTTCTTTCTTTCTTTCTTTCCTCCATCCCAGTTTTTTCCTTTTGAGCAGTTTCTTTTCCTTTCACTCTCACAATATTTCACAGTATCTATTGTTACTGTTGGATCTTATTTACTCTTTCAGTTTCTTACACTAGGGAGACAATATGTTAAACCTAAATCATATCATTTATCCATTTCTTAAAAAGTTTTATAGTTAGGAAAAGGATATAACTATGCTTGATTATCAGTTGCCCTAGTTGATATATAGAAACTGCACTTAAAGTTTGTTTTGTGAAGGTTCAAGTGTGACTTACAGTGTTAGATGCCAAAGAATAAGATCACTAAGTGCAGAGATCTCTATGTAACCTGGCACTTGTGTGAGAGCTGGTGTTGCTTTCTATTTTATCTGTGGGTTCACTGGCATTTTAAGTCAAATATGCTCTTTACTCTTTCAGATTTTTTTTTTTTTCAGTATTGGGGATTGAACTCATGACCTCATGCTTGCCAGGAAGGCACTTGTACCAGAGCTAAACTTCCGGCCCCTCTTTCAGAGTTTTTATAATGGCTGATAGACATTTTAGTGTCCTCTACATTTTTCCCACTCTGCTGACTTATAACAGCAAATAATTTTCCACTCCTTCTCTTCTTCCTAACTTGCTTTTGTTTAAATCACTAAAAAGAATCCTGAACATCACGCTTTTATAGTTTTTATCTTTCCCTTTTAGCACTAGGTCATAATGAAAACTTGTTTTATTGGTGCTTATTTTGTTTGGTTCCTTTGTATATGTCCATGAATTATGGTTAGAGTCTTTGATTTCTAAATGTTCATTAAACTTGAATAACTGGTAATGCATGAATGCTTTAGCACTGTACTGAACAGCTCACAGGCACTCCATCACTTGCATTTTGATCGCTGGAAGAGTTAGTAATGTAAGCCATGGGGCACAACTACAGATCAAAGTCTCCTCCAGAACAATTCTCAGAATTCAGCATCACAGGAGAGAATGGCATTTAGCAAGGATGACGCAAAACCCAAGGCTAGGTCCTAGTGTATCTCTGAGACCTTTGCTGCTTTCCCTTCCCCGGCTTTTACTTGATATCTGACTTGAAACTGAAAACTGAAAATAACTGGAAGCGCGCCTATGTAAATGTTAGTTTGCACCATAATTCTGGTCCTGGGAAAATTCCAAATCATGAACATAGACTTTGACCATGAAAACCCTAAAGGTCCTTGGGGCAGTGGATTCTGTTCTTTAGCAGCTGGGAACATTTGCAGTCATCTTATGAGAAGACCCATGGGGTCCTGAGCCCACTTTAGAGATGTTGCTCCATTATGTATCCTGAAAAATAACAGGAAAACCTTAGGCACAATTTAAATTTCATATTGGTTCGGTAGATGTTCCAGTCTTGCTTCTAAACATCCCCAGGCCTTGGGCTGGGCTGAGATTTCTGGCTTACATTTATTTTCAGCCCCATTGCTGAGGCTTCAAAGGAACTAAACTTGCCCTAAGAAGGAGATGTGCTGGGTATGTGCGGGGCTGGCCATTCATTTACTAGCCATTCACTAGCACCTGCTGAGGACCTAATACTCCGCTGGGTATTCAGTTAGGAGAACGCCCCACGGCTCTATTCTTGAGTGTTAAGCAATTCGAAAGAACTGGATTTTAAACTGTGTTCTTTGCAATTTACGGGTCCAAGGAAGCACCCCAGAGCCACTGTAATGATTAGTACCATTTTAGAATTATAACCAGAACACAATAAATGCTCAATAAATGTTAGATTTGTGGGCTTACAGCCCAGGTAAAGAACTACTTTTATTTGTCTTATGTAGTTGGTATATATTTACACATTGATCTTTCGAGTAAGATTTTATTTGAAAAAAGGGCTTGCGGGTAAAGTTTGAAGCGCCAATGACCTCAAGCGTCTTTTATTTACCGTCTCACTAAATAGTCATACAAACATTACATCAACACCACTGCAAAAGCCATACATTTGACTCAATGGCTCTCTATGAAGAATAAACAAAATTTGACAAATACATGGTCTTAAGTGCATTTGGAATTGCACGATTTTTATATAATTGGAAAAAAGAATTATAGCCCCAGCATAATGAGACTTCATATGTGCCAAGCATCTACTAGCTTTTTATGGACACTGTAAGGCTAATGTTTATTGAATGCCAGGTGCTATTTTAAATCATATTAGGTGTTTTGTTTCATTTTATCTTTAAGAGCTATCATAATGATTTGAAATAGTTAAAACTTAGTAAAAAGATAAGATTGGTTATTTCTGAGAGTCATGTAAAGTGAAATTTGATCATGAAGTTCAGACTCATGTTAAACAATCTTACAAAGCTCGAGGAGACTCATCGGTTATCCCTTGATGGTTATTAATGTGCCTAAAGAGAGCGTACACCAATCTAAACAGCTACGTGACATCTTTCATCAGACGTGTCCTTAAGTATTTAATATTTTGGTGATGCTACAAAAGCAATTTTTAAAAATTTTCAGTCTCTCATTATTTATTGCTAGCATTTAGAAATGCAATTGATTCTAGACGGTATGTACTTTGGAGCAGTTTTTCTCTCTCTCTCTCTTTTTTTTTTTTTTTTGGTACCAGGAATTGAACTCACGACCTCGCCCTTGCCAGGCAGGGACTGTGCCACTGAGCTACATTCCCAGCCCTGTATGTACATTGATCGCTGCAATGGGCTGCGTGTTGAGGCCACCACCCCTACTCAGTGTGGAAACCCCGCCGCAGTGGGACGGTACCTGGAGGTTGAATTTTTGGAAGATGACTGGGACATAAGTGTGAAACCTCTTGAATGGTGTTAGGCCCTTGTATAACACAATGAGCCCCCAAAGCTTAGCTGCTCCTTTGGCCATGGCAGGTTCCTGGTGAGGCATCAGTCAATTGTGAGGAAGTGGCCACCTCCCCAGACCCAGAACCTGCTGGTGCCTTCATCTTGAACTTCTTGGCCTGCAGGAATGGCAGTAATACATTTCTGTTCTTTATAAGGCATCTGGGCTATGGTATTTTGTTATAGCAACGTATTAAGATGATCATATATTTTCAATCTAAGCTTATATGTGTTATAGAATTTTTTGTAGACTTCTATTATCCATTTCTTTTTGGGTAAAATTTGATAATTTGTATTTTTTCCATTTTTTAGTTGTGTTTGTACATTTTTAAGAATGCATAATGATCACATCCGTCATAGGGAATTTGTATCTGTATGTGACATACCTTGCTTCTTCTTTTTCTCCCATTCCCCTCCCCCCTTTAGTCCCCTTCCCCTGCTTGTTTACAAAAGCTTTGTTTCTATTTTTTCTTCTATTCTCTTTTTTCTTTGTCTCTCCCCCATTTTTGTACTGTCCATTTTATCTGTGTGATCATATTTGTGTGCATAAAGTTGTTTGCCATTGTTAGTGCTGCCTTACTGAGGCTGCTGGACACAGACTTTTGGTTTTTATTTACTTTCTCTTTCTCTCTCCTTCCCCCTTCCCTTCCCTTCCCTTCCCTTCCCTTCCCTTCCCTTCCCTTCCCTTCCCTTCCCTCCCCTCCCCTCCCCTCCCCTCCCCTCCCCT
>PVLA01006185.1:0-129368 GCA_004027455.1 Hydrochoerus hydrochaeris | reverse complement strand
TTCCCAGCACAAGACCAACTGTTCCTTCAGGTGGGGGGCCCCAAATTCCTGTGGGAATTGGGGTGGGCTTGTCACCTCCAATGAGGGTGACTCTGCAAGCTGCAGGAAGATCTAATCCTGCACTTTGCAATGCTCCCCTGTGAGTGAGTTAATATCTCTCCGGGGAGCCACCTCTGAAGCTGTTCTTGAATTTCCTGGTGAGTTTTCACTGGGTAAAGTTGACTGGCACTTTGACTCACAGGCCATACCTCCTCTATCGTTTTGCTGGCTTGAGGAAAGGCCCTCATCTCCTTTTTTGGCAAATGTGTACCATCCTTATGGAATTTAGAATGATAATATTTGGCTCAATGCCTCCCTTTTTGGCATCTTGGACAGAGTCCAGGCTCAGAACCTGAGTCCTCCCCGCTCTTCTCTTGACATGCTGCAGCTGCAGCATCTGTCCTATTAGCTCTAACAAGAACTCTGCAATTTTTTCTAGTATGTCCCATTTTCCACAGTGAAAGCATTTCACATTACTCCTCTTTTCATTTGCAAGACCAGCCATAACCTGAGCCATCGTAGTTGTCTTATAGGATTCAGTTCCAATGCCCTGACATGCTCAAATGTATGTCGTTAAGTCATTAGTTGACTTCACAGGATTTAAGCCTGTTCACAATCCCGATTAGCATTTTCATATGCCAATTGTAAAGTTAAAATGTTCACAGATTCTGTGTTGGATACCTGTCTGTGAACGGCTTCTTGTAATTTTGCCATAAACTGAGTAAAGGGTTCCTGGGGTCCTTGCAAAATATGTAAAAAGGACATTACCAGAGCCCCATCCTCTGGAATAGTTGTCCATGTTTTTTTTTTTTTTTCTAATTCTACCAATTGTGGAAATAGCTCTTCAGGACATGGAATCTGTTCCTCAAGTGATGCATATATTCCTGTCCCAGAAAGCATTTCCTCATTTATTGCTGGATAAAGAGCACAAGATTGGGACCCATCCTGTTTTTATGAGCCTGCCCCAAAACAAGTGTTTTTAGCTTTACATCCAAATGAAGGAATTGAGCAGGAGACAGGCATGTTTGTGCCAAATGTTTGATATTATAAGGTGTCAATTGATATGTATCCAAAACATTTTGTAACAGTCCCACAGTAAATGGACTTTGGACTCCATTATTAACCACACTTTAAGATTTTTTTGCAGTTGTATTTCAGAAGGTGTATGAATAAAATACGCATGATCATTAGCATCTCTTCAGTTCCAACCTGGAAGCAAGCAGGCAGGGTATTATTCTCTCCTGTTCGGCTGCCTCTTCCCACACTACCTGTTTTTGGATAGAGCCATATGAGATATTTTTTGTAAAGGCTCTACCCCCTGCTGAGTGATCCCTGTAAGGATTTTGTTTTGGTGGCAGGTGTCTCAGCAGGAAGCTCTCTTCCCTCCACATCGGAATCAGAGACTACTGACTGTGAGCTCTTTAAGGGACTAAAAATGAACAGACCAGATTCCAAGTTGAGACTGTCTCAGGGGAAATGATTTGTCCTGCCCTGTGTGCCTTTTTAAGACTTTTTCCAGCTCTTTCCCAAATATCAATTTCTATAGTGCCTGTTTGAGGAAACCATGGATTATATTTGGTTACCTGTTTTAACATTTTTATCCAGTCTTTTTTGGCACATGAACCCCTGAGTGTTTAAACAGGCATTGGAGCAGTTGTAAATACCTTTGCTCCTCAGTTGAAACCTTTTGCCCCATGTTTTACTCCAGGATATAATGGCTTTTCAGGGTGGGAAGACTCACTCTTTTATTTTCCCTGTCTTCTCTCCAGGCATCCCCGGTGAAGGTTTTGTCCTGTGAAGGCCTTCTCTGTGTCCATACCTTTCCACTCGGGATGGAATTACTCGTTCAGGCTAAAATTCCTAGTCCAAGGATTTTAGGTCCCAGTTTCAGGCACCAGTTATTGGGTCCTGACCTAGTTCCCCAATCTCCCAAATGAGTGTACGGCAGAGGCTTAAATAAAATGAGACAAGTGGTATAATTTTGGTGCTCCAGGAGGTCAAAATCCTTTAGCTGAGCTTGAGACTCTGAGGGCTAAGACAAAGACTTTTCTGGACCACCCACATTTATTAGGTCCAACAACAAAGGGCGGGGAAACTGAGGAAAGCTTGGAAAATGAGCAGGACCTTGGGAGTCACTTCAAAGACTTCTCCAAGTAGTAAATTACACCAATTTAGGAGAACCATCTTATCTCCAGGATGACATTTATGGTAGGATTGAGACTGCAGGAGTGAAATTCCTTCAGCTGCAGTCTCTATTTACTTAATTAGTGTTGGATCCAAGGTGTCTTCAGCTGTGGCCTTATCTTGCCCTTTGAGGTTCTCTGGCCTCACAGGGCACTACAGGCCTCAGCCAGGACCAGTGATTCATAGAGGTTCACTTACTATGAATCAGCTCCTGTTGCCAGAGAAGTGGCCAAGGCTAGGACAGACTCACAGATCGACATAGAAAGCCAATCAGTTAATTTTAAACCTGCTCAGAGCTGCTTCATAGTGGTCTACAACAAGAATATGCTTGGTTTATCTCAAGCTAATATCAGGTGGGAATATTCCAGGTGGGAAAACTCTGCACACTTTCTAACCTGCTTGTTTCTAGTGTTCTTGGAATATATGTGGGAAAAACATATCTGGGCAGCTCAGGAGCAATTGAGATAGGAGATTAAGTCATGCCAAAACTGGCTGGGGAAGTAGGTGTGACTTGTTAATTACAAGATTCCAACACATGCGCAGCAAGCTTCCCAAATCCCTGCATGTAGATTTCTTTTTTTTTTTTTTTTAGAGAGGGGGAAAAAAAGCAAAACAGAAAAAAGGGTAGAAAGAATACAGAATTTTTTTGTCTTTTTGAGACAGTCTTGCTATGCAGTTCAGGCTGGCCTTGAGCTCACTTTGTAGCTCAGGCTGGTCTCGAACTCACAATGATCCTCCTGCCTCTGCCTCCCGAGTGCTGGGATTACAGGCGTGAGTCACTGCGCCAGCTACAATACAGAATTTAAAAAAAAATAAACAGTAAGAAATCACTAGTTGATACATTACATATTGTCTTCTTAGACATAGTTGTTCAAGTTACAAAATTAAAGAATACAAAGTGGACATTCAAACAGTGAGGCTGCAAACAGTTCTGTTCACCGATCCATCAAAAACTTAGCAACATGGTTATCAATCCTACACACTTAAATACACATGCAGTTCTATCTTTAGAACACTTTCTTTTCCTCCTTTTGCTTTTTAAGTTCATTATCTGTTTAGTTATATCATGTTTCAGGTTGCTCAGTACCTTACTGATCTGTTTTGTTGTTGTTATTTACTTTTTAATTTTTTTCTTCTTATTTTTTATTTTATTAATTTAATTTAATTTAATTTGAAAGTAGTAAAATACAACAGAAAAAGACAGGACAAACCAATTGAGGCAGTGCAGTGAAACTGGCACAGAACCTCACAACAGGTTACCGGGATAACAGCAATAGGTACAATAGTATATCTGGTTTTCTTCACATTAGTTGTTCCTACAATCAGGTAGAGCAATATCAAAGGAAATACTGAAATTATAAAAACAGAATATTGATTAGAGCAAATACCATTGATGAGAACAGAGCAAAACAGAGATAAAAATATTTGCCTTCAAAGAGATGGCAGAAGAAAATCCCCCTGATTTGCTATATTGCATATAGTCAAACTTGCAAGACATGCTCAGATCTCTGGCTCTCACTTTCAGCTGGGGGGGGTTGATGAGATGGATGTTTGATTCTTAGCCTGCGCCCTGGTAGGCTCACAGCTGCCCACCAGAGTGGTGAGCTGGCTGCCTGTTTTCCCAGTGCCCCAAATTCCAACATGGCTCGGACCTCCGGAAACACTGATATGGTTCTCGCCCTGGGGCAACTGCAGCTTGGGAGGCCACAGCCACTTACCAGAACAGTGTGCTGGCTGCTTGTTTTCCCAACACCCACGTAGATTTCTTGAGAGAACTCCAACTGGTTTTCACTAGGACAGCCTGGACCTGAAGTCAGCCTTGGGCACATTGGGAGGTGGGATCCCAAAGATGCCTCTCAGGACCCATATGTAGAATTTCTCATGGGTTTGCTTGAAATTTAGACAGCATGACAGAAAATAGATGTGGCCAAGCATAGTGCCTCAGGAGTCTGAGGCAGGAGAATCGCTGTGAGTTCGAGACCAGCCTGAACTGCATAGTGAGACACTGTCTCAGAAAGACCAAAAAAAAAAAAGCTAAAGAAAGTCTTGCTAACATCAATTTTTTTCACAGTGGCTCACTCTGCTTTCTCCAGGGCGTCCTTTTATTGCTTTTTCTCTTTTTATTTGACCCCTACTGGCTCTGCAGTCAGTTTCTTCCTCACTCTTCACTTTTACTTTCTCGAATAAACTTAGCCAGTGCTTTTCGCTCCTTTGTTCATTCTTTGTTCAAGACAGAAAGAACCTGAAATCTAACTCCAAAGGGAAAGGTGAGCAACCCAGAACCTGGTAAGGTGAACCACTTTTAGAATCAGGCTACCCGATGACACAATTAAGATGGTTATAATTTAGGTGCCTGTGGTCATGTCAAGCTGAATCCCTACACTCTCCACCACCCTCTCCCCTCCAGCCAGGGATATTTGTCAGTATCTGGAGATATTTTTGGCTAGCACAATTTGTGTGTGTGTGGCGCTGGTGCCGCTGAGATCTAGTGAGTAGTGCCAGCAGTGGTGCCAAGGGTAAGAATCCTACAGTAATTCCCAGTACAGCAGCTCCCTACAACCAAGAATTATCTGGTTCAAAATGTCAGTCATGCCAAGGTTAAAAAACTCTGCCATAGAGGAAATGAAGAGTTTGGGGCTTGGAATGTATTATTGAAAGTATTGGGCCAGGGCTGTAGCTCAGTGGTAGGGTACTTGCCTAGCACATGTAAGCCCTGGGTTCAATCCTAGG
Organism: Hydrochoerus hydrochaeris; assembly: GCA_004027455.1. Taxonomy (NCBI): domain Eukaryota; kingdom Metazoa; phylum Chordata; class Mammalia; order Rodentia; family Hydrochaeridae; genus Hydrochoerus; species Hydrochoerus hydrochaeris. The sequence continues at coordinate 124,415 of PVLA01006185.1, read as the reverse complement.
CACTGAGGAAAAAAAACTCCTGCAGAAGAATCAAGAAGTTATGGATGAGGACTGAAATAAATCAGGACTGAGAATTGCCCACAGTGGGGCACAGAGCTCCTCTGGGGTCTTAATAGGAGGTTCCATAGAGGGAGCTCAGGAGCTAGGGGGAGACTCAGGAGGATAATAAAGAGTTTCCATAGCTGTGCCGTCACAGGTGAACAGATAACATATCAATAGTTAGAGGAGGAGATGCGGTCAGGGATGGAAAGGTATTATGACACATCTGTAAAACAAGATCTAGCTGAAAGGAAAATTGTTGATAATCTATTATCTACTTGGAACTATTAGAAGTTGCATTAGGCATTTCATGTAAACCATTTCCTTTAATCTGCACACCCAAATACAACAGGTAATTTTTTTAAAATCTGTATTTCACAGAGGACAAAACTGAGACTAGAAAAGATCAGTTACATGGCCAGGTTATATGATCAGGCTTGGAGGGCGGGGTGAGGGAACACCTGGGTGCAACCAGGATGTCTGGCTTCAGACTCCACGTTCTCACTTTTGTTTTCACCTAAATTTAATTTTTTGTTGTTGTTCTGGGGATTGAACTCACAATTTTGCACTTGCCAGGCAGGTGTTTACACTATTGAGCTAAATTCTAGACCCCTAAATTTAATTTTTTTGTACCAGGGATCGAACTCACAACCTTGCACTTACCAGGCAAGCACTTAAACCATAAGCTAAATCCCCAGCCCTTCCTAAATTTAATTCTTATCCCAAATTTCTCTTCCCTCCTTTTCCTTTTTCTTCTTTCTTTCTTTCTTTTCTTTTTTTTTTTTTTTTTTTTGTGTGTGTGTGGTTGAAAATTGAACCCAGAGCCTTTGCACTGAGCTGCATTTGCAGCTCTTTTTATTTTTTATTCTGAAACAGAGTCTCCCTATATTGCCTAGGCTGGGTTTAAATTTGTGATCCTCCTGCCTCAGCCTTCCAAAGTACTGGGATTATAGATATTGCCATCTCATCCAGGTCTTAGTCCAAATTTTAGCTGCTGGTTAAAATACATGTCTGTAATCATTTGTTTCCTCTTTGGTAGGGAAAAACAAAACCCCACTGGCCTCTAGAAACCAGGTGAAACTAATCTTCAGGAATTTGTGTCTGACTGCTCTTGCCCCAGCCCCCCCTGCTTCCAGAGTGAGCCTCTATCAAAGCCCCTATCTCACTTCTCACCCACCACCAACTCTTCAGCCTCCTGCAGTGGAGCAGGCATTCCTCAAAGGCTGGGATTGTGTCTAATTTACCCTTCTGCCCCTGGCTTGCAGGATAGGCTCATGAACAGTATTTGTCAAGAAGCTGAATAGGTGGATGGACAGATGGATGCAAAGAGTATACAGCTGTCCTCCCAATTCCCATCTGATGATCAACTCACCATGGTTCAAAAATATCCAGGAAAAGAAGACATAGGTGTAGGCAAAGATGTTATGAACAAAATTCTGATTGCATAGGAAACGCTACAAAGAATCAACAACTGGGATCACATCAAATTAAAAAACTTCTGCCCACCAAAAGAAACCAGCAAAAAAGTAAAGAGATAACCAACAGAATGCAAAAAAAATGTTACCAGCTATTCCTCAGACAAAGGACTAACATCTAAAATATAAAAGAATTTATGAAAATCAGACCTATGAATCCAGAAATGGGCATCTGAAGTGACTAACACTTCTCAGATGAAAAAGTGGAAATAAATAAATATATGAAAAAATGCTTGAGCCGGGGATATAATTCAGAGAAAGCATAGCACCCCCCTGGCAGACATGAGGTCGTGAGTTTGATTCCTAGTACCAAAACCAAAACAAACAAAAACAAAAACTGGGCATCACTGGTCATTCGAGAAATACAAATTGAAACAACAGACAGATTCTGTTTCACTCCAGAAAGAATGGCTACCATCCAGAAATCAACCAGTAACAAATGCCAGTGAGGCCATGGGGAAAAGGAGCACTTTTCCATTGCTGGTGGGAGTATAGACTGGTGCTGCCCCCTGGCAATCGGTATGGGATCCCTCAAAAAACTATAACTAGAGAGGTTCTATTTGGTCTAGCTATTAGCATCATACCACAGTGATATATCTATACTTCTGTTAGCATGCTTTATAATAGTTGAATCTTGGAAACAGCTCATATGCCCATTAAAAGATGAATGGATAAAGAAAATGTGGTACTTGTTAGGTTTTCGGCACAATAAGAGATAAAAATATAATATAAAAGTAGCCTTTATTCCGAGGACGTGGAGAGAACTCCATTAGGCAGCCTGGTGTTCCCTGACCGGACCATGGGGCATGGGATGTACATATAACATTGGACCAGGGGTGGCACTTAGGGCGGGCATAGATGACCCGAGAGAAGCAAACAGGAAGGGGAGTTGCCATCAGGGCTGAGGAAGAAGCAGGAAGTGGTAGGCGTTCCTGCTTTGGTCTTCCGCCACGTTAGACCACCGCCATGACTGTACAGTGATTTATTCTAGGGCAAAATCCTTTCAGGACTTATGTACAGTGGAGTACTACTCTGCCATGAAGAAGGATACTTTTTTTTTTTTTTTGGATTGGGGATTGAACTAACAACCTTGCCCTTGCCAGGCAGGCACTTATGCCACTGAACTATATCCCCAGCCCCAGGAAGGATAAATTTGAATCATTTGTAGGAAACTGAATGAACCTTGAGTCTATAATTTTAGGTGAAATAAATCAGACATACTGTAAGCATCACATTGTTTCTCTTGTGTGAGAAACCCAAAGGGTAAAGGAGAGCCATAACGGAGGACAGATACTGGGAAGCAGATACTCAAATGGGAAGGGGAACAAGGGAGGGGGAGGGGAGAAGGAGAGAAGGGAAAATTAAAAAAAAGAATGAAAGAGAAGAAATGGAAACAAAGCTTGTACAATTGGAGAGGGGAAGAAGAGTTGAAGGGAGCGGACGGGAACAGGACAAAAGGAGTTGAGGTGCGCTGCGTCTCGGTGCAAACTCCCTATGAGGCAAAGGGTGGATAAACTGGATGTGGTGGCGCACGCCTTTAACCCCAGCACTCAGAGGGCCCAGGCAGGACACTCACCAGGAGTTTGAGGCCACTTTAGGCTACGTAGTGAGTTCAAGGCCAGCCTGGGCTACAGAGAGACCCTGTCTAAAAAAAGAAGAGGATAAATAGAGCCAGATGGTGGTCACACCCCTAATCTCAGTACTCTGGAAGGCTCAGTTGAGAGGATCACAAATTCAAACCCAGCCTGGGCAATTCAGTCCTTGTCCCAAAATAAACAAAAAAACAAATAAATAAAGGTTGAGGATATAGCTCAATTCAAAGGCCCTGGGTTCACCCCAGTATTGAAAAAAAAAAAATCCCTATGATGAATGTGATCAATTTGTCTGACAAATATGTACTATCAAAAAGAATAAAGTTAAAAAAATAAAAAATCTAGAAAAAGGAAGTTACTCTGTATGGAGTATGTACAGAAGTTTTTCCTTGTCATTGTATCCTTAATACTTTAGTATTTTAATAGTTGGGTGTGGTAGAACCTGCCTGAAATCCCAACACTCAGAAAACTAAGGCAGGATTGTCTCAAATTAGAAGTCTAGTTGAGCTACATAGTGGGTCAAGACCAGCCTGAACTACATAGAGAGACCCAGTCTCAGGTCAAACATGGGGGCACACATTTATTAATCCCAGTACTTGGGAGGCTGAGGCAGGAGGATCGCTGTGAGTTTGAGGCCAGTTTGAGCTACATAGTTCAAGCCAACATAAACTGCAGAGCGAACTCTGTCTCAAAAAAAAAAAAAGAGCCCCTGCTTCAAAAAACAACCAAAACCTCCCCATCAAACTCCAAACAGTAAAATATAACTATTTACATAGAATTTACATTGTATTAGATATTATAATTAATCTAGAGATGATTTGAAGTATATGGGAGGATGTATGTAGGTCATAATCAAATATCCTTTTATTTTATTTTTTATTTTTATATTTGAAGTGCTAGGGTTGAACCCAGGACCCTCACACTGAGCTAGTACTGTCCCCCCTACTTGAGACAGGATCTTGTTAAATTGGTCAAGCTGATTTGAATTTGTGATCCTCCTGCCTCAGCCTCCCAGAGGCTGGGATTATAGGCATGTATCACCACACCTGATTTACTATGTCATTTTATATAAAAAAAATTGAGCACCCACAGATTTTGGGAGCCTAGGAAGGTCCTGGCGCCAATCCTGGCAGTTACCAACCAACTCCTGCACAGACCACTGAATACAGGCAATTATATCTGCAAGCTGAATATTATCAATATAAATAAAAGTGTGCTCTGTAACGCTAACACTCTGGGAGGATGAGGGGAGAGGACTGCAAGTTCGAACCCAGCCTGGGCAACTTAGTGATTCAGGGAGACCCTGGCTCAATTTAGAGTAAGAAGGAATCCCTGGGAGTGGAGTTTGAGACTAAGGGTATAAAAAGTACGAATTCCTTCCAGTGGGCCTTTCAATGTGTGAAAAAAAATTTAATTCCTGGGGAACTGGAAACAATTCAGTGAGGAGCATATGCTTAGCATATGTGAGGTCCTGGATTCAGTTCCCAACCTCACACACACACACACACACACACACACAGTGCAAACTGCTAGGTGTGACTCACAGAAACTTTTTTTGTGTAGAAGTAGGAGTCACACCCAGGGGTGCTCTACCACTGCGCTACATCTTCTCTCCCCCCCCCCACTTTTTACAAAAATATTTATTTATTTATTTATTTATTTTTGAGACATGATCTTGCTAAATTGGGCTTGAACCTGCAGTTCTCTTTCCTCTGCCTCCCGAGGAGCTGGAATTACTGGCATGTGGCACTATGCCTGGTAGAAATTCTTTCTAGTGTGTCTGAGGTGGAGTCTTAGAGATAGTATGAGAGATAGCTTTGCTTTGCAAGGAATTCCATGCAAGTTCTCCATGGTCTTAACACTGGGAGGCTGTAAATGGGGAGGCTTCCCATACACTGCTGACCTTTTGGGTAGGGCTGCCGGATAAGACATTGCATGTAGCTGGGCACAGTGCCCACACTGGAAGGCTGAGGTGGGAGGATCTCTGTGAGTTCAAGGCCAGCGTGGGTTATCCCCTGTCTCAACAACAGCAACAACAAAAACAACCACAGTAACAATGGCAAAGGTGTTGCATGTGATACTTAGGATATGCCATGCTAAAGCATTACATATTGTGTAACTGCTATCAAATGTAATGGTATCTCAGAGGTCCATGTGCTCCATCTGGCAACCTGTGGGCTGAGTAACCTTAGCAGGCTCCATGGTTCCTTTGCGCTTCAATCTCCTTATCTGTAAAATGAGGGAATTGGACTTTCCTTATTGTGGTGTGGACTAAGATGTTCATTTAAAGTGCCTCATGGGTAAATGCTATTCGAATTGATAGCATTTATTTTAATTTCAGTATCTCTTAGAGCAGCTGTGGCTAACCAAAGGCATGTGTGCTGTAACGGGCTGTTGGTATCCCTGGTTTACAGAATTAGAATATGACCCATTAAATTGAATTTACATCGGTTTCTCAGAAATGCACCTTCCAGTCAATTCATGTGAGTCTGGACTGTCTGGCAGCTGGCTGACAAGGTGAGGTTGGGAGAATCAACGTTGGGCCCCAAAGAGGGTTAGTGGCACTCAATTCTCAGTCCCATCTTGAGGTTCCTCAGACCCGCAAACCAGTTTTAAAATGTCATTCTTCCAGAAACCAGTAGGGGGAGGAAGTGCATTTTGGGACAGAAGTGGGATCGTACAGGACCCAGAGAAAGTGCCCCAGCTACCATTTTTCCACACTCTGAGGACAAAGGAGGCTGTGAGAAAGCCCAGGGAGTGCACTGTTCAAGGGTCAGCGCAGATCCTGAACAATGCCAAGAAAATCAGCCTCCGGAGGAGCAGGCCTGTGGGCCATCAGTGGGAAGTATGTGTGGAAGCCGAGCAGCCGGAGCAGATTTGGGCACACACTGTATAGAAGGGAGAAGAGAGACTTGGTGCATTGAAATATGCTGAAAGCAAGTTGTCAAAGAATCCCAGAATGTATAAAGACATCCTGCCAACCACTGAACCAAGGGAGGGTGGGAAAGAACCAAGGGAGAGAGGCAAAGGAAGGAAAAGATCCTAGGTGTGTGCTATACACTGAGCTCCTGGCACACACACCTTAGGACCTGGGTTCCACTTCCATCACTGCAGAGATGACAGGTATGAGGAGACGGTTCGAATTAGAGTACAAATGCAAATGAGTAGTTTAAAAAAGTCTTTAGTAATGAGGAAATACAAATTAAAACAACCTTCCCTTATTTTCTTAATGCTGTTAAGGAAAACAAAAAACAGTCAGTGAGCTCCTATTCTGTGCCATGCATTATGCTAAGAGCTTTCTAAGTGTGTGCACAGCTGGGGAAAAACAGGAACAAACAGGCCAGTGATATAGCTCAGCACCAGAAGCAACGCCTGGCAGACTCACGGTCCTGTGTTGGATTCCTGGTGTTGCAGGCAGCTGAGTTAGTTAGAAATATTATAGGCAGTCAGACAGGGCTGGGTCCTCGAGGGAGCCAGTACAAATACCTGGCAACTGTGGCTGAGACTGATGCCTCCTGCTGTGGGCCAGGCCTCAAGACAAAAGACCAAACAAATGCATATCCTAAGGACTGATATTCTAAATAGTTCCCTATCACCCTGAGGAAGCCTGGTGTCACCATCCCAACCCCCTAGGGAAGAGTCACTGCTCCTTAAGAATGCCCACTTTCCACGTGACTGGCTTCCCCATTTGTCCCTAATGTAATCAATTTTACCTGAACTATTGATCGTACTGGCTAACTATAGTTATGTCCCACCTTATGCCCATCTGCCTTGTGAGTTCCCGGTCTTCCCCCACCTTGAAACCAGTCTCATCCCATGATTTTGCTCTACAAAAGTCCCTGGAAAAGACAGAGTCCTTGGCAACCCACTCGGGACCCCTTCTGTCTTGCGGACATAGTAGGTTGGGAATTTCATTCCCCTATATCACTGGTACAAAAGAAAAAAGTAGAAACAGACAGTAGGTGGGTGCTACCTACACAGAACTGCGGTTCTGGAAAACACACGGGAAAGTAAAACCAAATCCCCAAAACCTCAGAAAATCTGAGCCATGGGAGTGGGCCCGGGAAGCAGTGTGTTTCAGCAGAGCTAGAAAATGGGGATTTAGGGGCTCGGAATGACAACAGAGGGGTGGAGGGCCCGGTTTGTGGCCACATTCTGAGCAGGATGGAGTCTGGCTGGTCTGAGGGTTCAGAATGGCCGGCGAAGGCTGGAAGCTCCGGGATCTGTTTGTCAGGTCCACAGGGCATGCTGAGTTGCTATTCTCATTTCTAAACCTTCCAGGCCTGAGACCTGTGTGACGCCCTCCCCCACTGTCGCACCTGCCGGGCAGCAGGGGCTCCAATGAATGGACAAGTTCCAAGGATTCTTGCCCCCTCCCCCACCTTTTACATAGCCAAGCCCTGGGACAAAAGGCGCCCGGGGTCTGGAGTTTCTTGCACTGCTCCTGCCAGCTCCAGGAGCGCCAGACAGCTGGAGCCGAGCTCCTCACCACTCCATTTACATTTTTTACAGCCTCCCCACCCATGGCCACGGCCACAAGCCCACTAGGTCCCAGGGCCCTTAAGTCCCCTGGAGGTTGAGGGCAGTTGCTGGTGCTCAGATAGGCAGGGTGCAGGGGTACAGTGTATGTGTGTGTGGGAAGGTTCATGTCCCAAACTCCAGGACAGATCCTTTATTCAGAATGCCACACCCCACTTGCTGCACTGTGGGACTGAGAGCAGTAGCTGGCTTGTAGATTTTTTTGTCTTTTTGAGACAGGGTCTCACTATGCAGTTCAGGCTGGACTTGAGCTCACTTTGTAGCCCAGGCTGGTCTCAAACTCCCAACAATCCTCCTGCCTCAGCCTCCTGAGTGCTGGGATTACAGGCATGATGGCCTGTAGAATTCCGATTCCTTTTTCTTGGGTGGGTTTCTTATTTACTGATCCATTCAGCCTAGGTCTATTTATGGAGGTCCTACTGTGTGCTAGGGACAGAGCTAAGTGTTTCCTCATTTAATCCCCACAAGGGGAAATAAGCAAGGGCTCTATTTCCAGATGCTGAAAATGACTCAATTCAAGGTCAGCCAGGCAGCAGTAGCATCAGGAGGTGAAGCTGGGGCCTCCTGCCTTCTCACCTTGGGGGCAAATCCTTCTTCAGGCTCTCTTGCTGGGGTCCTCAATCCTTACTGTTCACTTGCTCACTGGCTCCCGAGTCGGAAAAGTGTCCGGCTCCCTCCTCATCCTCTGGGCCATCCCCTGGGCTGCCCCTGGCCCTTTCAGGCATTTGCTCCCATTCTGGTTCTGCAGGGCAGGCCAGGGAAAGGGACAGTTAACACGGAGATCCCAGCCTGTCCAGGCCACGCTGCTCCCTGCCCCAGCACTATCTCTTGCAGGTCTTGCCCAGTTGGACTGGGCTTAGCTTCGGGCCAGATGAGGACTGGCTGATTCTAACTGGCAAGTTCCTCCTCTCCTGATGGCCTCCCAAAGCGCCCCCAGCTTCTGAGCTTATGGAGCAACACATCAAAGGGCACCCTGCAGAGGTAGGAGGGGATAGACTGTACCCTGGCCACCCCCTCTGCTTTCAGAAAAGCCAAAGTAGAGCTGGCAGAGGCGGCTATGGTTTCAGATAGCCCATCACCCTGGTGGATCCTCACAGTTCCTCAAAGGACTCAGAAAAACTACTGCAGGTACAAATAATTCCACCCATGCTCCCAGCAAATTATATCATAGAGTACTTGCTCTGTTCATTTGCCAAAAACTGAAAATACATGGATATAGTATATCAATATTTATTCATATATTCTGTTCTTTGACCAAGAAATTCCACTTCCCTAATCTTATAGGAATATTTACACAGTGCAAACAGTTCATTGCTTTTTTTTTTTTTTTTGAGACAGGGTTTCATTATGTAGCCCGGGCTGGCCTCGAATCCACACACACACACACACACACACACACACACACACACACACACACACCCCGCCCCGCCCCGTGATCCTTCTGCTCCAGCATCCGAAGTGCTGGAATTTCAGGCTCACACCAGGAGTCCAGTATTTTTTGCAACATTACTTGTAATGGTGAAAAACTGGAAACCAATTGTTTGGTTGGAAGGTGTTTAAATAAGTTATAACAGATCGCTGCAACAACATAATTTACAACTGCTACAATTTAGGAAGTAGATTTATACTTAGGAATGACAAGGAAAGAAATCCATGACGTACTACAGAGCTAAACGGAGCAAGTTAGGACTGGGGATATAGCTCGGTGGCATAAGTGCTTGCCTGGCAAACATAAGATCCTGAGTTTGATTCCTGATACAAAGAGAAAGGAGCAAGTTAAGGGGCTGGGGTACAGTGCAGTGGGAGAGCACGTGCTGAGTATACAGGAGACCCTGGATTCTATCCCTGCACAAAAACAAAACAGAGTCAGTTGAAGTGTCGGCCCCAGCAATATGGAGCTCTCTGACCACACCCAGAGCGTTCTAGAAGCTGCCCACTTGTCTTCAGGAGCCCAGATCTCAGGGCACAGAGGAGGAAAAGCGCTGTATGGCTGCCTCACTGTGAAGGACAGGGCCCAGCTCCTCAGTGGTGAAATGGGACCTTAACTAAGTAAAGCACCCAGCCCTATCTGACTCTGGGCTTGGTAAATCCACCTCCGCCTCCTACCTCAAAGCAACGCCCCTCACATAGTTTTCACACCTGTGTTTCGACTCCCTGCAGGAAGTTTATCTTCCCACCTCAGAGGATTTTGTTCTTCTAACCTGTTCTTTTTTACTTAGCTTCACAATCTTGGCATTTCCCATTATCTCTTCCTAACGCTTTTTGTAGTACTCAGACCATCAAGTCAGGGATTTCAGCTGGGCCCTCACCATCCTGGTAATTTGTAGCACTTGGGAGGCTGGAGCCACAGGATCAGGAGTTCCAGGCCAGCCTGGGCTGCATAGCAAAAGCTGTTTTAGAAAATAAATAGAGGGCTGGGGATTTAGCTCCGCAGCATAACTGCCTGTGTTGTGAGTTCAATCCCCGGTACCAAAAAAAAAAAAAAGAGATAAATCCACGTGAGGAATATGCACTATTATAAAAATAAAATAAAGAGCTGGGGATTTAGCTCAGTGGCATAAGCGCCTGCCTTGCAGGCATGTGGTCGTGAGTTTGATCCCTGGTACCAATAAAAATAACTAAATAAATAAAATAAAATAGTCCTCTGTAAGGTAGGTAAGACAAAGGCAGGCTGATTGGGGCAGGCATTTGTGTTCTCTAGTTTTCAAGGCTGATTATCTTCCAGCTAGGTCTTATTGTTTAGGGAAATAAAAGCTAGATAATATGAGTATAGTTCAGAAGAAAATACACACACGAAAACCCACAGGAATTTTTTGAGATGGTTCCCTGTGGCAGTCACTGTATTAAATACTTGGTTTTCCTTTAATTAATCCTTATCACAATCTGATGAAGTAATTATTTTTTAGTACTGCCCTCCTCTTCCTCAGAAAATAATATTATATTGTAATCATTGTTCTTCTGGTGAAGAAACTGAGGTTTACAGAGGTTAATTTGTTCATGAGGTAGAGCTGGGGTTTAAACCCTGTGTTTACTCAATTCTGAAAATAGCATTCTGCGTGTGTGTGTGTGTGTGTGTGTGTGTGTGTGTGTGTGTTTTGAGACAGGGTGTCACTATGCAGTTCAGGCTGGCCTTGGGCTCACTTTGTAGCCCAGACTGGTCTCAAACTTGCAACAATTCTCCTGCCTCAGCCTCCCAAGTGCTGGGATTACAGGAGCGCTCCAGCATGCCTGGCTTTTAGAAAATAGCAGTCTTAAGTAACCATTCTATGTAGCCTCAAGAGTTTGAAAGGAGCTGGTCTTGGTTTATCCTGTTTTTATCTATTTATAAGGAAGAATGTTCTTGTGTGTGGGGGGTGCAAACAATTAAAATACACAAAGCAGAAAAGATGCTTCCAGGAGTTGGGGGTGTAGCTCAGCAGCAAAGTGTGAATGCTTAGGATGTGAGAAGCCCCATCCCCCCAGAATAAAGAAAGGAGAAGTAGACATCTCTGTTTCAGTCGACCAGCATTGCCCACCCCTTTGCTCTGCCTAGCCGGCCAGGTTTCTCTACTCGCTGAAGTGCGTGTTTACACGTACGGGCAGATCTGTGCAGAGTGGAACTGCTGCGTTAGTAGCTCACTGATCTCTCCGGGGAACTTGGCTGGCTTTCCAAGCCTGGTTCTGCAGATCTACCCACATTGTAGCAGGTAACACATCTAACCACCCCATCTTAAGATAGTCTCTCTCCGTTTTTCTTTCTGCTTCTTTGTCTATTTTTTCCAGCTCTCCGTGGTTTTCTTTTTCCTTTCTTCTTTGATGATCTCTTCTACCCTTTTTGCTTTAGATCTTATCCCAGTCCTCCCTCTACCACCCTGTGGTACTGGAGACTGAATTTAGAGCTACACCCCCAGCCCTTTAAATTTTTGGCAGCGGGGAGGGAGGGACTGGGCCTGGTGGTGCACATCTGTAGTTCCAGCACTCAGGAGGCTGAGGCAGGAGGATCTCTGTGAGTTTAAGGACAACCTGAGCTACATAGTAAATTCAAGACAAGCCTGCACTGCATAGCGAGAGCTTGTCAAACCCATTTTTTTTTTTAATTTAGTAAGATTAAGAGTCAAGGTCTTGCTAAATAAGATTTGAAATTATCCAGGTTGGGCTTGAACTTGCCCTTGTCCTGCCATCACCTGGAGTGATTACAGGCATGTATCCCTTCAATTCCTTCAATTTAGATCTTATCCTGATGCTAACAACTGCCAGCTGGAAGGCCTTCACAATTTTCCTGGCATGCTTCAGGATTTTCTGTATTTCAAATTTACTGCATTGTTAGTTTTAAGCCAGTTTGAAACACATTTGGAGAATGAACACTGGCCTTTAAACTTTTTGAAACATTTTTAAAAATTTAAAAAAATTTTTTTTTTTTTGGAGACAGGGTCTCACATGTAGCCCAAACTGACCTCTAATTTGTAGTAATCTTCCTGTCTCAGCCTCCTGAGTGCTGGGATTACAGGTGTGTGCCACCATGCCTGACTGAATATTAGCATCTGCTCATACTTACATTATAGCAAGAAGCTCTGGAGTAGAACAAAAGTCGTGAACTGAGTGGTGGTGGAAAGTGGAGGAAATTGGAAATAAACTAACCAAGATCAAGGGTAGCAGGCCTGAAAGAGCAAGGAAAGAGTGAGGGGAGACCTCAGCTTGACCAGAAGAAACTCAATGAACTGCTGGGTGTGGTGGCCACGCTTATAACCCCAGCTCTCAGAGACGGAGGCAGGAGAATCATAAATTCAAGGCCAGTCTGGGCTAAATAGTGGGAACTTGTCAAAGAGAAGATGAGAGGGGAGGAGACAGAGAGAGGGAGGAAAGCTGAAGCAAAAGAAGAGAGAGAAGGGACCTCATCTGAGGCCCAGCCTCAACCGTAAATAGGCACCAGTGCCTATCCCGGGGGGTCAGCAGCAAGCCCTCCTCCCGCTCCAGTGAATTTCCCCGGGAAGCTGCTGTGTGGCTCCTTTTCCCCAAAGGCACCCAGCAAAGGTCCTGGGAACAAAGCAGGCCCAGAGCACAAGGTCCTACCATGGGGTACGACGTCATGATCCAGTCCTGGGGACTGAACCAGGGCCGTGCACACGCCAGGCCAGAACTCTGCCAGTGAACTGCATCTCCTGCCCCTTCACAAATTAAAAAATTTTTTTAATTTTAATTTTTATTTTAATTTTTAAAATTTTATTTTTATTTATTATTATTATTTTTATTTGATTTTATTTTTTGGTACTGGGGATTGAACTCATGACCTTGTACTTGCCAAGCAGGCGCTTAAACCACTGAGCTAAATCTCCAGCCCTTTATATTTTTATTTTATTGTCTTTTTGAGACAGGGTCTGGCTATGCAGTTCAGGCTGGCCTTGAACTCACTTTGTAGCCCAGGCTGGTTACGAACTCGAAAGGATCCTCCTACCTCAGCCTCCCTCCCGAGTTGCTGGGATTACAGGCGTGAGCCACCATGCCCGGTTTTTATTTTTAAATTTAATTTCATTTTTAAAATTTTTTTTTACCCTTTCGCAAATTTTATCTCAAGATGATCTTGCTAAATTGCTCAGATTACACTCAGCCTCTCAACTGCTGGGATTGTATGTATGTGCCTGTGTGCCTGGTTAAATTCCTGAATCTTATCGAGTCAACCCTAGGACCTTTTTAATTTTTTAAAAAATTTTTTTATTGGGCCAGGGATTTGGCTCAGTGGCATAAGTGCCTGTGTGGCGAGCTCAGGATTGTGAGTTTGATCCCCGGTACCAAAAAAAAAAAAAAAAAAAGACATGAAAAAAATTTTCATTAGCATGTGATAACAGCCCATTTGGTGGCACATGTTTATGATCCCAGCATTGCGGAGGCTGAAGCAGGAAGATCACTAGGTGTTCAAGGGCAGGCTGGGTTACATAGTGAGTTCAAGGCCAGCACCCCATCACACACACAAACAAAAACACAAAAAAGCACAACTGTAACAAAAGTATTATGGAATAGGTTGTGATCTTTCAATGCATGTATACAGTGAGGCTCAAAACAGAGTGACTAACATTTCCGTCTCCCAATCACCTCTTTGCTTGGGAACTTCCAGTTCCTCTCTTCTTAGTTCTTCATCAAATTTGGGAGAGATGATCGTCAACTATGCTGCCCCGCTGTGCTGTGGGACACGGGAACTCATTCCTTCTGGGGAACTCCATCTAGCTCTGGTTATCCAGCCTCCCCTCCCCTCCCCTCCCCTCCCACTTCCTCTCAGCCTCAATTTTTTTTTTTTTTTTAAATTGTGAAACAGGGCCTTGCTAAATCACTAAACTGCCCAAATGGAGTTGAATTTGTAATCCTCCTGTCTCAGCCTCCTAAAGTGCTAGGATTACATTAGCCAGGTGTGATGGTGCACACCTGTAATTCCAGCACTCAGGAGGTAGAGGCAGGAGGATCACTGCAAATTCAAGACCAGCCTGGGCTACAAAGTGAGTTCAAGGCCAGCCTGAGCTGCATAGTGAGACCCTGTCTCAAAAAAAAAAAAAAAAAAAAGACAAACACAAAGAAACACAAACAAACAAGTGTGCAACACCATGCCTGTCTTCTATATCTTGACTATTTTGAATAGTGGGACAATAAACATGAACGTTAGTTGGGTGTGGTGGCACATATTTATATTCCCAGCACTCAGGAGGCTGAGGCAAGAGGATCACCTGGAGTTCAAGGCCAACCTGGACTACATAGCAAGACCCTGTCTCAAAAATAAAACAAAACAATAAACATGGGTATGTGAAGTATGTGGATTTCTTTGTTATGTGGGTTTCATTTTCTCTGGTACCAGGGCTCAAACTCATGACCTTGTGCTTGCCAGGCAGGTGCTGTAATGTTGAGCTAAATCCCTGGCCCTCATTTTCTTTGGATATAGACACAGTGGTGGGATTGCTAGATCATAAATTAGTTCTAATTTTAGTTTTTTAAAGACTAAAGACGTATCATACTAAATTAAAAATAAATAAATAAATAAATGCAAATTAAAGTTTACCAAGTTCAGAATCTATTAAAGGAAGAATAGGCCATATATGTAAACATAAGTTTTACAGGATTAAAAACTACCTCATACAAACTCAGAAAAACAATTAAAATTAAGATTTAAAAATCTTAATCAAGAGCCACTTGTCTTGAATAATTCAATTTTTTTTTTTTAATAGAGATGGAACTCATGTCCTTGCGCTTGCCAGGCAGGTGCTTATGCCACTGAGCTAAACCCCCAGGCCTTAGAGCAAAAGATATTCACAGGAATCATAAATAGATTTTTGTTTTGTTTTGTTTTGTTTTGGTACTGGTAATCAACTCAGGACCTCACACTTGCCAGGCAGGCACTTATACCATTGAACCTCTTGGGATGTGTTTTAATAAGTATAAAATGCACAGCAGAGTTTGTAGACTTGGTCCAAAGGAACAAATATAGATCCAAATGCACATCTTGAATAAATATTTGAAAAAGAAGAATGGGGCTGGGAATTTAGCTCAGTGGCTTAAGCACCTGCCAGGCAAGCACAAGGTCATGAATTCGATCCCCAGTACCAAACAAAGAGAAAAACAAAAAGAAGAATGTAAGATATCTCTTTATTTTTGTATTGATTTCTTGGCAAACTTGATATTTTGGGTATGATATTTTAAATATGCTATTAAAATTGATTTCACTTGTTCCCCTTAACTCTTTTTTTTTGTGTGTGTGTGTTTGAGACAGGGTCTCTCTATGCAGTTCAGGCTGGCCTTGAGCTCACTTTGTAGCCTAGGCTGGTCTCTAATTTGCAGCAATCCTCCTGCCTCAGCCTCCCGAGTGCTGGGATTACAGGCGTGAGCCACCACGCCCAGCATTAACTCTCTCTTTTTGAATCCCAGGTAGTGTTGGAATTTAATCCTGGGTCTTTGCACTGAACTACATTTTCCATACCCTTTACAAATTTTTTTTTTTTGCAAAGCTGAGTGTGGCAATAGACACCTATTTAGTTTTTTAAAGACGTATCATACTAAATTAAAAATAAATAAATAAATGCAATAATCCCAGTGCTCTGGGAGGCTGAGGCAGAAGATTGCAAATTTGAGCCTTAACAGGGTAGCTAGGTCCTATCGCAAAACAGGGTATAGCTGGGCCAGGGATGTAGCTCAGTGTGAAGGCTTTGAGTTCAATGCCTAGTACTGGAAAAAAAATGTTTTTTGAAATATGGTCTCCCAGAGTTGCACCACCACGCCCCATTTCTCTTAACTATTTTTTAAAAAAATGTGGCCCTGGCCAGGCCAGGTGTGGTGGTGCGCGCCTGTAATCCCAGCATTTGGGAGGAGCAGGAGAATCGCTGCTAGTTCAAGGCCAGCCTGGATTACACAGTGAGACTCTGTCTAAAAAAAAAAAAGTAGCCCCTAGAGCATGCACATACGTGCCTGCCTGGTGCACACACTTATAAGCAGATACTTGAGAGGCTTGGGAGAAGGATCAAACATTTGAGGCCGGCCTGAGCTTGCAAAGTTTATTGAGATCCAGGCTCAGAAATATAAAAAAGATTGGGGCACAGGGTAAAGGCACTGGAGATGCAGCAGTGTCGAAGCTCTTGCCTCACATGAGCAAGGCCCTGGAATCCATCCCTCCATCCCCAGTAATGGAGGGGAAAAAAATGAATAAAATTTGTGACTACCTTCAAGTTTCATTGAGCAGTGGTGGCTCTGGAGACCAAAAAAAAAAAAAAAAAAAGGGGGACATGTCAAGGTGCATGGGAGTGGTTTTTATCCTGCTCTTTGGGCTCTGTCTCCGGCTTGCTTGTTTAACTTATCTCTGGAATTATGCACCAAAAACAATGTCAGCTGCTGCTGGAGACACAGGCTGCAGTCTGGAAATGGGGCTGACTTTTGAATTCTAAATTCTTTTGTAAATGTTTGAGCTCCAGTTTCTAAGCATTTTGGGCATTATTCATTTATATTATTTATGTATTACATATTATTTATCCAACCATGATTTTAAAATATTTAATAGAATGAAAATGTCCAGAGAGCCACTAGAGAAATATATACGTGTGCATATGCACTAAAAAAGATGAAAACATAGCTGTTAGTGGTGATGCAGGCTGGTAAATCTGAGAAATTGGAGGGAGGCTGAGACAGGAGGATCTGTGCAAGTTTGAGGCCACCTTGGGATACATAGTGAGATCCTGTCTTAAAACACCAAAAAAAAAAAAAAAAAAGGTTGGGGAGGGGTCATGAGATGTAGCTCAGTGCAAAGGCCCTGCTTGGGTTCAATCCTAGATACAGTGAGAAAGGAAAAGAAAAAGATAAAATGCGTAAGAAGCTGTAGACAGCGACAAAGCAGGGAACACTTTGGGGACAAGAAAGAACTGGTTAACTCATTCTGTTTTTCACTGTGTATCATCTGACTCTTCTGTAAAGAGAATATTTAACTTGTATAATTCTTTTTAGTATTGGGATTCGAACTCAGGACCTTGTGCTTGCCAGCCAGGTGCTGTGCCTCTGAGCTAAATCCTCAGCCCTAACTTGCATAATTTTAAGGAAAAAAAAAAACTAGAACAAATATACCAAGATGTTCACAATAGATAATGTTCTCTTTAGATAATGAAATTATAGGTGATTTTTTTCTACCTTTCAAAAATTTCCAAACTCTATAAATAACACTCTTACTTTTGTAATGGAAAAACCAAAAAATGCCTTCTTTTCACTAGTTTCTATTTTTTAAAAGACTTTTAAAGATTTCATTAGCCTTTTAAAGAATTATCTTCATTGCTTTTTTAAATGATAGTAAGCAATACAGCCTTTTGATAAAATGTCAAACACAGGAAGATAAGTGGGAAAGTCTCTCTCACTCTCTTTTTATTTTTACTTTGAGACAGGGTCTGATGTAGCTCAGGCTGACCTTGAACTCTTGATGATCCACCTGCCTCTGCCTCCTGAGTACTGGTGTGCATCATCACGCCTGGCTTTCACTCTTTTAAAAATTATAATAATGTTAATAATAGTATAATTATTGTCATTATTACCAGCAGGGATGGAACTCAAGGCCTTTGCACTGAACTACATCCCCAGACCTTTTTAAAAACGTTTTTAAGATGGGGTTTTGCTAATTTGCTAATTTGCCCAGGCTGGGCTCCAATTTGCCTCTCAGAGTACGAGGATTACAAAGTGCCACCTCCCCAGGAGAAAAATCTCTTGTGATTTCATCTCCTTTTGTGTGATAACTACTATTCTCTGTTATTGTAGAGTTATATTAAAAGTTAAAAAAAAATTTTTTTTGTCTTTTTGAGACAGGGTCTTGCTCTGCAGTTTAGGCTGGCCTTGAGCTCACTTTGTAGCCCAGGCTGGTCTCGAACTCGCAACGACCCTCCTTTCTCAGCCTCCCAAGTGCTGGGATTATAGGTGTGAGTCACCACGCCCGGCTAATTTTTAAAAATTTTTAAATTGACTACCAAGGCTGAGAATTGGTATGCACCCTCCTTAATGCTGTGCTTTACACATATCATCTCACTGAAGGAACCCACTCCCTCTCTAGGGTGGATTTTTTTTTTTTTATCGGTACCAGGGATCGAACTCACAACCATGTGCTTGCAAGGCAGCACTTACGTCGCTGAGCTAAATCCCCAGCCCCTGGACTTTTTTTTTTTTTGGTACCAGGAATCAAACTCAGGACCTTGCACTTGCCAGGCAGGCATTGTGCCACTGAGCTCCACCCCAGGCCCTGCTTTTGTTGTTTGAGAGAGGGCCTCAGCTGTGTAGTGCAGGTTGGCCTCAGCCTCTTAAATGCTGGGATTACAGGCATATGCCACCATTCCCAGCTGGGGTAGACGTTATGTTCCAGTCGCTACAAAGTCAGGACTCCATGGTGAACAAGTTGCATAAAGCCTTGCCGTGGTAACTAACAGGCTGGCCAGTGGCCAGCATTCAACGCCAAGTCCACGAGGCCCAGCTAAACCGCCACAGCCTCAGGGCCACTGCCACTGTGGTGGGTGGGGCTGGAGTGATTGGGAGGCCAGGGCAGACTTGAGCTCCTGCAGCCCCTCAGTCAGTGACTGGGAATGGGTGCCTGAGTGGGGATTTTGAGTTTGGTGATAAGGGCAAAGATCCTGATTGAGGGTGGAGAAAATGATAAGAGGCCATTTGGGGCATACTGGGTGGGGGGGCACTTTACAGTGATCACAGGGGTAGGGCCAAGCAGAGGGGTGGTGGGGGAACTGGGCGCTCTGGAGAGAATCTGCACCCAAAGGGTTAACCAGGCAGAAAAGCCCCGGAGGGAAGCTGCCACCAAAGGCTGCCTCGGGCCCTTCACCTCCCCCACTGCCTGGGACGACACAGGCAGATGGGATTGGTTGCTTTGGGGATTTTTTGAAGCCTGGCCCCAGATGAGTTTGTGTGTGTGTGTGTGTGTGTGTGTGTGTGTGTGTGTGTGTGTGTGTGGAGTGGGGGACACACTGGGACCGGCAGGATTGAAGCCCCACCCTCTTCTCTGTGGGGCTAGGAATTAGATGCCCTGGGATTGGGCCCCTGGGCCTGGATAGATTCTCTTTGGAGCCAGGCGCACTTTGGGAACTGGAGATACCGAACCCCACGCCTGAGGGATGCTCAGTGGGGACACAGCCTTTAGAGAAACTGGGCCTGCAGCAATTTGAAGGGAGGCAGAGGGTCACTCTTGTGCTTGCCTGGTTCTCCCTGTCTTGCACAGTTGGGGTTAAGAGGGCTGATTCAGGCAGAGATGCATTTTAGGGTTTCAAAGAGCCCCAAAGAGATGGGTATGGGGGCACATGTCAGTAATTCCAGCATTGTAGGAGGCTGAGGCAGGAGGATCACAAGTTTAAGCTCAGCCTGGCCAATTTAACGATTCAGTGAGACTCTGTTTCAAAATAAAAAATAATTTAAAAAGAGCTGGACATGTAGCTCTTTTTAGAGGTTAGATGTAGGGTTTATCCCTAGTCCTGGAAAAAGAAACATCAGTGAGCTGTAGTCTTTGTCTAACCCATCATCTATGGCCAGTTTCTGGGCTTCAGCTTTTTTATCTTCTCCCCTCCCCAAACCTGGCCACATACTTTTCCCCAGGTCTTTCTATCTAAAACCTTCCCTTCTCTCCCCTCCCCCAAAATGTTTGGAAATCTTTCAACTTTCTTTCAAGTTTTCCCTGGCAGTTTGGGGTCTGTTTCAGAACTGGGTCAGGGCACTTTAACACCCCCAGCTGGGCAGAGTGGCTAAGACAATAGCTGCTATCACTTTACCATTGGAAGTGACCCCCGAATTTGCACTTCTTTCATCTTGGGACCAGAACCCTGGAGGGTGGGCGATTTCCTGGGGGGAGTGGCCTAGCTGCTTCCCCACTGGCCAGTTGGCTGTAGACTGAAGACAGTCCACGCTCGATGGTCCACTACAGATATGAGACGGGCGCTGGGGTGAAAGTCGCTCCTCTGGGGAGGCTCCCTGGGAAGGCCCTGCCCCGCAGGCTGGAGTAAATGTTCCAGGCTGGAAGGTGGAGAGAGAAGTAGACGCCCCCCAGGGCTCTGGGCCACCCTCGAGGTCAGTAAACTGGGACATTTTCTCACAACTAGAAAGGGTGAGTGTCTGGTAGGGTTTGGAGGCCTAAGGGAGTGGGGGATGATCTCGAGACACCCAAAGGGACAGGTCTAGGAGTGACCCCGTGAAGATGCTACGTGTGTTCCTTTCCGAACAGCCGAGAAGAGGCTTTGTTTCAAGGTCTCTTTCTCCCCACCCCCACCCTGCTATCTCCTCTCCCCACCCCTGCAGTGGTCCGGCCTCGGCCCCTCCCCAGACTGCCGGAACTTCCCAGGTTGGGTCCTGTGTTCCCGTAGCCCCAGGCCAGCCAGCCCTCTCTTTTGCCATCTGGCAACCCCCAGGTGGTGGCCTGTGCAGCTTCCCCTTGTGGGCAGCCGTCCGTCCCTCTTCTCCCTCACTTCCAGACACGTGGCCCAGAAGAGCAACTGAACTTGGGAACTCCTGAGGATTGGTTGACCTGGTGGCCTCAGGTCTACTCTGGTGACTCCAGGCACACCAGCCACTGAGGGTGGCAGTGGGGTTTTCCCTGGGAAGTCACATCCGGCTGATTCTTACCAGTCAGCCCCGGTGGCTGTCCTCGCCCAGCTGGGCCTCTAGGCCACAGGAGAGGGAACCAAGATGGCTGGCAGGGCTCCGTCCCTGGGGCGTGCAGCAGAGCCAGGCTGGGTGAGGGGCCGGCAGCCAGGGGAACATCCAAGCCGCTAGTCTCACCGGGGACTGAGACCTGAGTGACTCTCAGACTTGTTGGGTGTGGTGGACTGCGGAGGCTGCAGGGAGAGAAAGGAGGGTCCAAGAGAGCCTGGGAAGCCAAGGTGTGGCTGCTGGGGAAGGAAGTTGTTCTAGAGGCCAGGGCAGAGCTGGGAGCTTCATGTCAGCTTGTCTCTTGGCCCCTGTGTTCCTTGTGCTACTCAGATCCCTGGCTCACCCCTGCTAAAACGCTAGGGACTGAGACCAGAATGGGGTTCCAAGACTGCCATCTGCTTGCGGTGGGGAGACTGAGACAAGGACGTGGCCTTGTAAGGTGAGGCTTTGAGTGTCTGTCAGGTTGCTCCGGTCTTCCTTTCCCTGTTTCCAGAGTCCTTCCCAGGTGCTAAGATGCTGGCTGGATCCTTTCTGGGTGCCCTGACTTCTCTCCCCTTCAACTTCAAGTGTGGGGGAGGAGCAGGGAGTCTGCGTAATTGGAGGGGGCTTGCTTGGGGTGACCTGCCTTTCCAGATCCTGTCCAAGAGGTGTGTGTGAGGCCAGCACACAAAGTCCACGGATCAGCCTCGCTGTCAGCACTGCATTCCCTGCGTGCAGCTGGCAGCTGACCTGTCCGTTAGCATCGCACCTCCGGGAAGAGCCATGCTCCAGAGAACTGCACCTGAGCCCCATCAGCAATTGTCTACTTAAGGGCGAAAGGCTTCCCGTGCAGCCCTCAGCCTCGTGCCCTGGTTCTAGTGGTCAAGCTTTGTGTCTCGGCAGTGGGTGTAGACTCTCGGGGAAGCTGCTTTTTCTTAGCGAGTTTTGAGGAAGCCAGAAGTGGGGCATTTTCCTACTCTCACCTCTTCTGGCCTCTGCAGGGTAGAGGAAGGAATGGGACAGAGTGGAGCCCTGGTCGGAGCTCGTGGAGGCCGAGGAGGTTAGGGTGGGACGAGAGAGGGTGGGGAGGGGTGGGGCTTGTGCAGCAGGAAGTGTGAGGAGCCACTGGACCTTGTGCTGAGAACATTTGAAAGCGCAGCATCAATACAGGCAAGTCCGTTCTACCTTCTTGGGCCTCAGTTTCCCTGTCAATAAAATGACTAGGTTCCTCCCGGTGCCAAGAATCCTCTGGATGAGGGGACGTTAGGGCAGTGGAATTACGCTGCTTAGGAGAGGAGATTGGGAGGCAGAGTGCTAGGCTTTTGTTCTTTTTTTTTTTTTGGTGATGGTGGTACTGGGAATTGAACACAGGCCTTCTACATTGAGCTACCATCTCAGACCCTTCTTATTTTTGAAATAAGTCTTTGCTAAGTTGCCCAGGCTGGGCCTCAATTTGTGATCCTCTTGCTTCAGCCTCTCTAGACTTCTGGACTTACAGGTGTGCACCCCCATGACCACTTGGTTTTGTAGCTTTTAGTAGCTCCTGGACCTCCCTTCTACAGCTGAGAAGTAGGATAGCTAATAGGAAATGGGGCAGGTGTGATGCAGTTCACATGGAGGGAAGGTGGAAGCCACAGAGAAACAAAATTACCCCTGAAAAGCCTGAAATGCAAACGATCACCCCCAGGAAAGCCCACAGACATTTGTAACCACCCAAGGGAGTATCTCTGGCTGCTTAGAAAATAGACTTCGTTGAGTGGAAGAATCTTCGCCTACACGATTTGAATCTACTGTTCCCTCCCGGTTGGTTTTTTTCCGTGAGATTTTCATTGAATTACCTGAAGTTAAGTATTATAGTGAGCAATCAATAAATGGTGATTGTCTTCCTAATTTTATTTTTGGAGTTTCTGACAGAGTACACATTTATATGTAGGTGTATAACAGTGTTTAACAAGTGACATCGTGTAAGAAAAACAAAAAATACCACCCTTTTTGTTGGAATGACTGTCAGAAGAAAAAGCATTTTGCGTGGTTTGTTCAAGGTTTAATTTTTTTATTGCATATGTAGAAGTTTCTCTTTCCTAAAAGACTGATTTAAAAAGCTTATCTCCTGAGTCCAAAGAAAAGTAATAAGGTTTTTTGTTGTTTTGGTGCAGTTCAGGTTGGCTTTGAACTCACTTTGTAGCCAAATGGCTATCTTCCTGCCTCAGCCTCCTGAGTGCTGAGAATTACAGATGTGCGCCATCACGCTTGGTGAGGCAAATGTCTTAAAAAGCAAAGTGCATAAAAGATGAACAGAATAACCCAAATCCAGGTTAGATAATATAGTACAAGGACAATTTGGTGAAAGGTTATACCAGATTTGTTTGTTTTGGTAGTGGTTTTAGTTTTGTTTTTCTGAGAGAGTCTATGTAGCCCAGACTGGTCACGAACTTGCAATGATCCTCCTGCTACAGCCTCCCAAGTGCTGGGATTATAGGCATGTATCACCATACCCAACTGGATTATTATTATAATAGGCATATTTTGGGGCTGGGGATTTAGCTCAGTGGCATAAGTGCAGTCGTGAGTTCGATCCTCATTACCGATTTAAAAAAAAATTTTTTAAGGAAACCTACAGCAGAGAAATTTTACCCAAAGGTGTTTTGAAAATGCCTGTAATCCCAGCACTTGGAAGGCAGAGGCAGGAGGATTGCCTCAAGTTCAAAGCCAGACTGAACTAGATAGCAAGACCATGTCTCCAAAAAAAGAGCTTGCCTGTATAATTACCAAGTATAATTCTAATAAGTATTTCCTTGCTGCTTTCAGTTTTTTTTTTTTTTTCAATTTTACTAACTCTTAATACCAGTCAAAAAGTGTGAAAGGGGGTGTTGGGACTTGAACCCAGGGCTGTGCATACACTAGGCAAGTGCTCCTATCTTTTTTGGGAGTACCAGGAATCCAACTCTAGACCTTGTGTTTGCCAGTCAGGAACTATGCCACTGAGCTATATATCCCCAGCCCAAGTGCTCTTGTCTTTTGGATTTTTGAGACAGGGTCTAGTTTAGTTTAGCCTAGCCCGGCTTTAATCTTGTGATCCTCTTGCGTTAGCGCCTTGAGTGCTGGAATTATGGGCCTGTGCCACCATGCCCAGCCCAGACACAGCCCTTTTAAATATACAGCCAATGAGCTGAAAAATGTCTACACCTAAATACAGTGTATACACCTAAGGCTAAAGAAATGTACAGACATTCCGCGTTTAATGGTTATGTGCCTTCCAGTAGGCTGTTTTTGTTTTTGTCTTGTTTTGAGATAGGGTCTTGATATGCAGTTCAGGTTAGCCTTGTGCTCACTTTGTAGCACAGGCCTGTCTTGAACTTGCAATGGTCCTCCTGCCCTTAGCCTCCTGAGAGCTGGGATTACAGGCGTGAGCCACCACACTTGGTTTAATCTGTTAATTGGTTGTTAAATGAGGAATTGTATACAGTATGTACAACACTCAGAACAAAGCGATGGCCAAAAGAAACTCCAACTTGATGACTCTGCTTTTATTTGCAGTACTCTTAAAAGCTGTACTGTAATGTGTAACAGACGATAAAACTATAGTACTGTGCCGTATGGCACAAGCAGGAACAATTGCTGTACTGTAGAAACTGCCCATGGGCCCCACTGCTGTGCACCTTCCTGCATCATGAGACGGCACAGCCTTCAACCAGTAGGCTGTTCAATGAGGAATATCTGTATTGAACTCTTGAGTACAAAGACCTAAGAAACCAGAAAGGATAAGACGGTCTTTCTACCTTAAAAGCAGTGCCAGCCAGGTGTGGCGCAGGCCTGTAATCCCAGCACTGTAATCCCAGCACTTGGGGGGGCTGAGGCTGGAGGATTGTTGTGAATTTGAGACCAGTCTGAGCTACAAAGTGAATTCAAGGCCAGCTCGAACTGTATAGCGAGACCCTGTCTCAAAAAGACTAAATAAATATTAAAAAAAGCAGTGTCAATAGAGGAATGCCACTCTGCTTTGCAGCTGAACTCGGAAATTAGATGATTAGTTTGTGCTGAAAGAGGCTGAGGGTTGAAACTTGAGATAAATGCTGAGCAGCTGAAGGAACATTTGATTTCAGTTACTAATTAGTGGGGTTTTGGACAAGTTAGGCTGTCTGAATTGCCTCGGTTTCTCCCCCTATGAATGAGAGATAGTGGTAGGACCTACCTTCAGGTCTGGCTGTCAGGTTTAGAACAGTGCATGGTAAATAGTACTCACCCACTAAGTCCTAGTTGTTACAGGCTTTTGCTGCCCTTTTGAAAAGACTTATCTTTGTTCCAGGGCATTTTTGGTTTCAAGATCTCTTTTTGCTCCTAAAATCTGAGGATCTTGAAAAGCTTTTGTTTGTAGGTTGTATCTCTCAGTGTATTCTCTATTTAAAAGTAAAACTGAAGGAGAAAATAAATTTAAACAGACTAGAGGTGTGGTTTAGTAGAGTGCTTGCCTAGCAATCATGAAGTCCTAGGTTTGATTCTCAGCCCCTCCGACCCCTCCCCCCTCAAAAAAAGAGCAAGAGAATTTTAAAGCATTAGTTTATTTAAAAATAAACGGTAACAAATACTCATCGTTATAAAAAATAACTTTTAGAATGCAAAAAAGTAGTGGGAATTCACTAGTTTACATTCCCCACCCCCCAAATATCTGTATGCAATCTGTTTTGTTAACATAGTTTTGGTGGAAATAAATGAAGAAAATTCAACTTTGCCCGCATTGTAGATGGAAGAAGAAAGAGTGTTTTGATGGCTTTTTCTATGTTTTTTTTTGGTTTGGTTTTGGTAACCACTTCAAAACCTGAAGTTGTAGTTTTGCTAAGTCTTAGTTATAACACAACATATGAAAGCATTTCTGTGAGCTTTGTGGACTCTGCCATGTTAAAATTTGTTAGTCTCTACAATACTACAGATCTTTAACAAACTGCATGATGTTTTGTTTTTTAGACAGGGTCTCACTATGATTTCAGGCTGGCCTTGAAGTCACTATATAGCCCAGGCTAGCCTTGAACCTGCAGCAATCCTGCCTCAGTCTTCCAAGTACTCGATTTACAGGTGTGCACCATCATACCTGGTCAAAGCACACGATTTTGTGCTGTCACTCCTTGGTTATTTGAAAAATACTATTTATTGAGTGATACAGTTCTTTAATAGAAATATTGACAATTTCATGATAAGGTATAACAACAGCATTAATAAATATCACCGCTGATCTCATTAGAATAGTCTGTAGGAGGGCTGGGGATTTAGTTCAGTGGTATGACGCCTGCCTGGCAAGTGCAAGGTCCTGAGCTCGATTCCCATTACCAAAAAATGAAAAAGAAAAAAAGAAAAGTCTCTAGGTATTGGGAAACTGCCAAGCTTATTGTAGTAGATGCAGATTTTCTTAGAATGTGTGTGTTGGGGAGAGTGTCTTACTAGGTACCCCACGCTGCCCCTGAACTGACCTCAAGCACTCCTCCTGCCTCATCCTCCCCAGTAGCTGGGATTACTGGTGTGCACCACTGGGCCTGGCTTTAAAATTCAGACTTTCAAAGTTCAAGGTCTTTCACTGAAGCGGAAGCTTACCTTATTTTTTGTTTTCCCCCCCTGAAAACCAGTGGCAAAGTTTTATTTGAAGACAGTGAAGTAAGCTTGCAGAGCAAGTTTGGGCCAAGTAAAAGATGAACCCTCTGGAGAAAGCAGGGTGGGCTATTGTGAGGCAAGCCATGGTAGCCACTTCATTCATTTGTGAGAAATCTGTGCTAAGCATATCTGAGTCTACATGACTAATATCTGTCAGTCTTTAAAAATGGAAAGGAAGCCAGGCATGGTGACACATGCCTGTAATCCCAGCCCAGCGCTTGGGAAGCTGAGGCAGGAGGATCACTGTGAGTTTGAGGGCAGCCTGGGTTATAAAGTGAGTTCAGCCTGAACTGCATAGTGAAAGCCTGTTGCAAAAAAGCAAGAAAAAAAAGAGGGGGGGCAAAGATGGTATTCCATGCTATGACCAGAATTCATTGCAAAACTCCAGCAGTGGTCCAACTGAGCTGTTCCTCACACTCAGTATGCAGCAGAAGTGTTCCAGGATCACCATTGGGTCACTCCCAGTATGGAAAAGATAGGCATTTAAGGGTCATGGCTTAATAAAACTTATCTTTACTGCTTCACTGGAGGACATTCTTAAGTGAAACTAGTCTTAAATTCTTTTCAGTCTGAAGTGCATAGTAGTGAAGAACATAATGATTTCTAGCACAGTTTGATGTCATTGCCTTGATTCACGCTAAGATAGCAGTTTTATTCATACAAGAATGCAGTGGAAAAAAGGGCATAGAATAGCTTTCTATTTGAACATAGTTTAACTTGCAAGCTGTCAGAATACCTTAATACCTTCAGAATCAGTGTTTTAGGGAGAGGTAGACCAATTTTGGCTTTATGCTATTGTAATTTTTTCCCCTGTGGTAGTAGGTTTTTTTGGGGGGGGGGTACCAGGATCAAACTCACAACCTTGTGCTTGCCAGGAAGGCACTTGTGCCACTGAGCTAAATCCCTGGCAGTGTAGGGATTGAACCCAGGGCTTTTGCACTGAGCCATCACCCCAGCCATTTTTTAAAAAAATTGAGACAGTTTCATCAAGTCCTTAAATTGCTCAGGCTGGGCTTGAATTTGTGATCCTTTACCTCAGTCTCCTGGAATACTAGAGTACTGGGATTACACAGGTGTGCCACCGTCCCCAGTTTTTGTCTTGTCTTTTTTATTTTTTGAGAGAGTCTTGCCAAGTACTCACAGTGTAGCCCAGGCTGGCTTTGACTTTGCAGCAATCCTCTGCCTCAGCCTCCTGAGTGCTGGAATTACAGTGTGCCACTGCACCCCAGCCTTCCCACTTAATAAATACAGAGGGGTACAACTTTTATGTCAAAGAATGCACATGTGTGTATATTTCTCTATCCCCATTTGTTACTGTAGCTTATTATACATGGAACAACTCCGTAAGGTAGATTATCATTGTCCCCATTTTATGGAACAGGTAGTACGGCAGTAGGCTGAGTGGCTTGCCTAAAGGGGCCAGGCTAACATCTGAGCCAAGATTCCAAGTTGAATGCCAGAGACTACACTTTCCCCTAGTTCCACTGAGCGGCTGAACAAACCCAAGGAGGCCGTCAGCTACCATCCACTGTGGGCCAAGGGGAGCTGGGTGCTGTCTGTAGAGAGAAGGTGCTGGACTGCACAGAGCACCGTTGCTGGGTACGATGCCGGCACCTCGTCCTAACCTCTGCTCTGTGCCCTTTTCCTTACAGGATGACTTCTCGGGACCAGCTGGTGGAGCAGGTGCTGAGGGAGCTGCAGGAGGCAGTAGAGTCCGAGGGCCTAGAGGGTCTTGTTAGTGCCGCACTGGAGGCCAAGCAGGTCCTGTCCTCCTTTGCCCTCCCCACCTGCCGCAAGGGGGGCTCCGGGGTCCAGGTGCTGGAGGTGGACTCTGTGGCCTTGAGCCTGTACCCCGAGGATGCTCCACGGAACATGCTGCCGCTCGTGTGCCAGGGAGGGGGCAGCCTGCTGTTCGAGGCGGCCAGCCTGCTGCTGTGGGGCGACCCGGGCCTCAGCCTGGAGCTGCGTGCGCGCACCGTGGTGGAGATGCTGCTGCACAGACATTATTACCTCCAGGGCATGATCGACTCCAAGGTGATGCTGCAGGCTGTGCGCTACTCTCTGTGCTCCGAAGAGTCCCCCGAGATGACCAACCTGCCATCGGCCACACTGGAGGCCATCTTCGATGCGGATGTCAAGGCCACCTGCTTCCCTAGCAGCTTCTCCAACGTGTGGCACCTGTACGCCCTCGCCTCTGTCCTTCAGCGCAACATCTACTCCATCTACCCCATGCGCAACCTCAAGATCCGACCCTACTTTAACCGTGTCATACGGCCCCGGCGCTGCGACCACATGCCCTCCACGCTGCACATCATGTGGGCTGGCCAGCCCCTCAGCAGCCACCTCTTCCGCCACCAGTACTTTGCCCCTGTGGTGGGCCTGGAGGAGATGGAGGCTGATGATGCCCCCAGCCTGCCCCCCGCTGCTCCAGCCTTTGTACCGCTGCCCCCACCAGCTAAGACCCTGGAGCTGCTCAACCGGGAACCTGGCCTCAGCTACTCCCACCTCTGTGAGCGCTACAGCGTCACCAAGAGTACCTTCTACCGCTGGCGGCGGCAGTCCCAGGAGCACCGGCAGAAGGTGGCCACCCGCTTCTCGGCCAAGCACTTCCTGCAGGACAGCTTCCACCGAGGGGGTGTTGTACCACTGCAGCAGTTCCTCCAAAGGTTCCCCGAGATCTCTCGCTCTACCTACTATGCCTGGAAGCATGAGCTGCTGGGCTCCCATGCATGCTCAGCCCCAGCCACCTCCCAGGTCCCCAAAGAGGCAGCAGCCCTGGAGCCGGAGAAGCTGCCAGGAGAGAAGGCTGCCGAGGGGCTGGGCCACTCCCCACTGGCACCTGCAAACCCTGGAATGGTCTTGATGCAGCGGGCCAAGTTATACCTGGAGCATTGCATCTCCCTGAACACACTGGTGCCCTACCGCTGCTTCAAACGCAGGTTCCCTGGCATCTCAAGGTCTACCTACTACAACTGGCGGCGAAAGGCCCTCCGGAGGAACCCCAGCTTCAAGCCACCTCCTGCCCTTGCAGCTGCTCCCCAGCCAGCATCTGTGGGGGAAGTGGTCCTGCTCCCTTTGAAGGCTGAGGTGGAAGAGCAGGCAGAGGAAGCCACAGGTGGTGGGCTCCCCACACCCCCGGAGCTCCTGCCACGGAGGATGCCTCTCTCCCGTTGGCAGAGGCACCTACGCAGGGCCGCCCGCAAGCAGGTGCTGAGTGGGCATCTGCCTTTCTGTCGCTTCCGCCTCCGCTACCCTAGCCTGTCCCCTTCCACTTTTTGGGCCTGGAAGAGCCTCGCCTGGGGCTGGCCCAGAGGCCTATCCAAACTCCGGAGGCTGTCCCCCTTCTTGGGCAAACAGGAGCAGGAGGCCCAGGAGAAAGAGGCTGGCAGAAATGTGACAACTGTGATGATCCCACCTGTAGGGGCCTTACCAGTGGGGACATCTCCAGGAAATGATTCTACAAAGACCCAGGGAGGTCCTTCTAGAGAGAAGGCCCTGCCAGAGGGGGCTGCAGCCGAGGGTCAGCCCCACAGTGGGGATCTATCCAGCCATCCTCTAGTGGCAGCTGCAGGTGACAGTGATGACCAGGTGTTGATGATGGACATGCTCACCAACACAAAGTTCAAGGCCCAGGCCAAGCTGTTCCTGCAGAAACGCTTCCAGTCCAAGAGCTTCCCCTCCTACAAGGAGTTCAGTGCCCTCTTCCCACTCACTGCTCGCTCCACCTACTACATGTGGAAGCGTGCACTCTATGAAGGCCTCACCCTGGTGGACGGCTGACGTAGAGGTGCCAACCGGGCAGAGAGGAAGGGGGATCAGTTGCAAAAGGGTCAGGGACCTGCCTTGTCGCCTGACTTGGCCAGAATGCCCTCTGTTCTGGTTCCCACAGTGTCTACACTGATTGCAAGGGCATATTTGTGTTATTTCCTGGCTCCAGGATGGAGAGAGCCAGAAACCAGCCATCTGGTCTTCTGTTGAAAGCTACAGTAGCACAGATGTTCTCTTTGGTTGTTGGCTGGTCACATTTTATTGTTGAGTTTTAGTTTTTGTTTTGTTTTAAGTGGGCTGGCTGGGCCCCCCTGCTGGGGCTGGAAGCTGTGTATTTGTGTGGCTATGGAGTTTGGCGAGTGAAAGTGGCTTTCAGCTTTCCTTGGGAAAAAAGAGGAAGAGGTGTAAAGCGTGATTATCTGCCTTTAGGGCAGATATGTCTTCAGTGTCTCTGGGGTGGCACCCTCTTTTCCCAAAGGAACATGAGAACTAAATGTGGGTTATATCTGTGGCTTTTGCCTTGTGTTCCCAATGCAGAAAGGTGCCAGACTCAGCTTGAGTGGCAGCACGGATACATAGAGCCAGAGATGGTCTCCAAGGGCAGGCGTGAGGATACCTCCTGAGGTTACTGAGAAGCCAGCCTGTCTCCTGCAAGAACCTGGACAGGGGTGAAAGGAAGGCCTGATCCATCGCCGGGGAACCCCCATGGGCCTCTGCTAGCTGGCAGGCCGCTGGGGTGCCAGGCCACTGCTTTTCTGTTGTGCCTCCTCTCAAATCCCAAGCCACTTTTTCAGTGAGGGACTACTTATGGCCAGGAAGATAGGGTACTGAATTTGCATTGTCCAAGGATAAAGTTGGAAAACCCAAGAAATAAAGTGATGCAGTACCCGCAGCCCTTGGTCTCTGGTGTTTATTCATCTTCCTCTTTGACATAATGGGATTGAGTGGCTGTTTCTGTCTCTTGAGGGCACAGGCTCAGGACCTTGGTGGATGGAGGAAGCTACTTTGGAGGCTCTGCCTTGAATCAGTGACAGTTGGAGCTTTTTCAGTCAGGGGTGGGTTTTGGCTGCCTGGAAAGAGTCCTCCCTTGAGCACACCCTGTAGACCAGGTCTCTCCCAAGGCCAGGCCAGCACCGAGCACTGTCAATGACAGGCTTCTACTTGGTGTCCCTACCATGTACTCAGGCAGACTAGGCCCAGTCACAGACATATGCTTAGTTTTCATGCCCCTGTGTCTGGGGGACTGGACTGTAAGATTAAAGCCTTTATCTGGGGAGGACTCACAGGGAAGAAGTTTACTGAGGCTTTTTTTCCTCCTGTCCAGATTTCTTACAGTGGCTGTTATCCTTGTTCTGGGGACTCATTTTCTGCTTTTTGCGGGGAGACAAGGTCTCACTATTTACTTCAGGCTGGCCTCCAGCTCAAGATCCCTCCTGCCTCAGCCTCCCAAGTACTTGGATTACAGATGTACGCCTCCAGGCCTGGTATGATTCTGCTTTGTTCAGTCCGCATCTAATCGGTCAGCAAGCCCCAGAATCCTCCCTTCACTCTGCTGCCCCACACCCCAGCTTCCACCCCAGCTCCCTGTGTTCCTGCTTCTCCTCTCCTACCCATACAATCACTCTCCATAAGGCAGCTAGAGAAGTCTTTGGTAAGCTTTATTCTCTCAACTTCCTTACCTTCACCCCTAGAGTTCCTTCCATGGTCTTATAGATGCCTGTATAATCTGGCCCCTGACTCACTCTGGCAGACTGAAGCAAGAGAATGGAGCCCGGCCTGGGTGACTGAGACACTGTCTCAAAATAAAAAGCACTGAGGGTGTAGCTCAGTGGGAAAGCCCTGGGTTCAATCCCCAGGAGTCACTGTTTCTCTTGCTAACTCACTCTCTCATTCTCTCTCTCTCTCTCTCATTCTCTTTCTCTCTCACACACACACGCACACACACACACACTATGCAGGGCTTTTTCCTAATTTACACCACTGTATTCAAGAACGTAAATTAGTTTCTGGCACATAGAAGGTGCTAAAATTTGTTGAGAAATGAATGAAATGGGACATTTCTGACTTTGCTGCTGTGATCCTTTAGGACTTGGTTTTATCAGGCCTAATTAGTCCTACTTCCTAGATATTTCTCGTAGACTTTTTTTTTTTTCCATCCTTGCAGCCACTCTGTAACCTATGCTCTTGTTGGTGCTGGAATGCCACTCAAAGGACCCAATCGCATCCTGGAAAAGCCCAGAATGATCTTACTGACACTTGAATTTCCCATGGCCCTTAGCACAAAATTTCAACTAATGACATACCTCCCCCCAGTTCAGTCCTGACAGACTTTTTTTTTTTTTTTCTGGTACCGGGAATTGAACTCATGACCTCATGCTTGCCAGGCAGGTGCTTATGCTGCTGAGCTAAACCCCCAGCAGTCCTGACTGACTTTCTGGCTTATCTCTTCTCTTCATGGACCCTTGCCCAGACTCGCCTCTTACCTCGTTTCCCACCTCCCATCTGTGGCATAAAGCGCAGGACATTTTGGATGTTCGTCTGTCTCACACCCTGGATAGCTCTGAGGGCTCCAGTGAAGCCCTATCACCAAACTAATTTCTCAAGATTTTTTAAAAGATATCAGGAATTGAATTTAGAACCTATATCCCTGGCCCACCTCTCAAGATTTAGTGAAAGGGATGCGCCTATCTAGTCTGTGATAGCAGCCTGTAGCCAGCAGGTGACAGTGTAGTGCAGCAAAAGGAAATCTGTAAGGGTTTACAGTGGGTGCAACCCAGCTGGGTTCCTCCTCCTTACTGCTTTGGCCCTCAAAGGGTGGTCTGTCCCCGCTCTTCCTTGAGACTACCCTGACTGGGGCTCTGGAGCTCCTGTTTCCTCTCTTTCCCGCACTCGGAACCAGAGCAGGTCCTTTGATGTGTAGAGTAGTTTTCCAACAGGCTCTAAAACCACCTGAGTTTTTAGAGGGATGTAAAAACTGAGGAATGTAGCTCATTGCTAGCGTATTCATTTAGCATATATTAGACTTTTGAGTTCAATCTTGAGCTCTGCAAAAGCAAAATCTGGATCACTGCCTTGGGTGGGGAAGGATCTGTCAGGAGCGTGAATTCCAAGGCCCTACTGATTCCTACTTCATACAAGGGAGAGGGAGCCAATGTATTGGGGTGATTCATCTAACCTCGTGTTTCATTTTTCACCCTCAAAGATGAGGTATTTGTTTCGTGCCTGTGATAGGGTACACTGCACAAAGTAAAGAGTTCCATGGGTTTCTGCTAGCAGTAAATATGGTAGAGAATATTCTGAACACTCAACTTTCTGGCTAGTTCAACTAATAACAGTGTGGTGTCCAGCTGGAGGACCCCTGGAATCCAGTTGCTGCTTTCCAAGAAGATATTTGCTCAGAGTTATCCTCAAGGTTAAACACTACTATCCCAAGGTAGGAAGTTCTTTTGTTGGAGACCAGAAGTTGGGCCTAAACATACTGTAGAAATTTTAGCTTCTGTTAGAAAAAAGAAGTTAACATTTATTGATTTGAGAAAGGCTTTTATAAGTAGGATTAAATTACTTTTGTGCAGAAAAACTGTTGCCTTTATAATCTACTTAGAAAGGCAGGGATATCTTAGCTGTGACCATATTTGCTAAGAATGTTTCATTCTGATTTTCAAGTTGATGTTTGCTGAAAATTTTTTGGGGTTCTATTTTCTGTCTTGGGTGCAGGTATAGGAAGACATTTCAGTGAAATAAATAGTCTGAGTAAAGCAGGAAAACAACATGTGAGGTTAGCTTTAATATTGTCTTCCAACAGTCTGCAATTAGGTAATGATTAGCTCTAAACGTTTAAAATATAAAATGATTAGATGAAATGTAAATGTATGTATGTATGATTTTTTTTTTTGCTTATTTCTGTAATTGCCCCTGTGGGAAGGAGCCTGTATTTTGGTGGAGATCATCTAGATATTCATGAGGTTGGTCCTCAAATATTTCTCTGGCTAGTGACTCAGGTCACTAGCATTGATGGCAGCTCTTGGGCCCCCAGCACCCAGCTTGTACCCTCAGTGCACCTTCTGGATGACTCACTCATGCCTTAGCCTCAGCAGCTGCCACTGTAGCTCATCCATTTCCCACTAGCCCTTTATTTGTCATCTCTGGTTGCTGCAACAGCCCCCTTTTTTTTTAATCAGTACCAGGGATCGAACTCATGACCGAGTGCTTGCAAGGCAGGCGCTTATGCCGCTGAGCTAAATCCCCAGCCCTGCTGCAATATCCTATGATCAGTTGAACTGGCCAGGAAGCTGAGTGTTCTAGAATGTCCTCTCCCACATCTCCATCCCAGCAGACCCTAGGAACATTGGAGACCTCACAACATTGCACACCGCTGGGCTTTTTTTTTTTTTTTGGTAGTACTCAGAATTGAACCCAGGGTCTGCACACCAGAGAAGCTCCATCGTCAGGACCTTTAAAAACTGTTTTTGAGACAAGATCTTGATAAGTTGCTAACTTTCCCAGGCTGGTTTCCTCAAACTTTCTATCTTCCTACCTCAGACCCCAGAGTGCTTGGTTTGTACACACGTGCATCCACACCGGCGGGAAGAGAATTTGATTTCGTCCAGTTCATCCCTATCCTGTTCCCTGAGCACAGCTCCCATCAGATCACTGCCAGCCCGAGTCCTCTGGTTCAGTCATCTGCAGCCAAGGTGCTGGTCAGCCTTGGTGTGAAGGGACCGGGGAGGTCCCGTAGATTGTTCTCTGTCAGGTGGGAGCCTAGGCTGTAAACGGAGGTGATAGTCATGTGGCCTCTTGTGTTTTCCAAGGCTTCAGTTTATGGGCAGGTGTAGCGTGACACAATGTGACAGGAAACGCACACAGTGCAATCACAAGGGTGCCTGGTGTCCCGGATTCCTCCTCCCAACTTGTAGTTGTTTTGGCCAGTTCTCTGGGAAATGCACGGCGAGGGAGGCTATGGGGTATGCCTGCACTGCCCCTCAGGCGACCCTGCCCTTTGGCGACTGCTTCCTGGGGGCCGAGGGAGCAGTTCAATTGTAGAACGGGTCTAGCTTGTGAGAAACCTGGGTTCAAGCTCCGTTTATCCCACAGAAAGCTTGGAGTTATGAGTCCTGGGTGCTGCCCCTCCCCGTAAACCTTCCGAAGTGACTTTTTTCCTCCTCCCCACCCCTGGCTAGTGACCCCCAGGTTACCTGTAGGGTGCCACTGGCCAGTTTCTAAGTGTTCCCATTGCTGGTTTATCCCATGGAAGAGGAGGGGGGAAGCTTTTAGGGGATGAGAAACGGCAGAAAGTAGATTTAATGATTTAAAAAATTTTTTCCATGGAAAATGACTTTGAAAATAGCATGAAATCTGCTTAACTCTAGTAGCTGTTCGGTGCTAGGCAGAGGGAGCTGGGGGCATGGAGGGAAGCCAGGAGGAGGCTGGGAGGCAGCTGCTGTGACTCACCCTCTGCCTGGGCGCCCACCGGGCTGGCAGAAGGCAGAAAGGCCACAGGCCGCCCTCCCCAGCAGGTCCAGACAGCAGCCCCAGCTCTTGGAGAGGGAGGTGGTATGGAGCACTCAGATGTTGGGGTCCCTCAATGGAGGGGTGCTTCTGCCATTCTGTGGCTTGTGCTATTGGCAGTTCCTAGGTGCCCTGACTTTGGGCAGAGTTACCTGTTGCCACTGAGGTCAGCGAGCCTCCAGGACAAACGATGGTGCCCACCAGGTCCACTGATCCTTAGAGCTCACCTTCTAGGGGACATGTGGAGCCTGGTAACTTTGGGATTCTCAACTCTTCATTTATTCATTCCAACCACGTTTGTCAAGGCCCGGGGCTGAAAGAGGGAAGCGCGTAGCTGGTTCGTGGAGCAGGGGTTATAGCTCAGCAGGCATAAGCTCCTGCCTGGCAAGCACAAGGTCCTGAGTTTGATTACTTTCCAAAAAAAAAAAAAAAAAACAAATCTGGCTCTTATTCCTGGGTCCAGGAATTCTCAGGGGCCAGAAAATAATTGCATTTCATTTTATTAGATCAAGACAGAACCCTTAGCTGGGTGTAGAGGGGCACACCTGTAACCCTAGCACTTTGGGGGCCAAGGTGAGAGGACTGCTGTGAGTCTGAATCCCACCTAGGCAACTTAGTGAATTAGCCCGTCTCAAAAACAAAATGGGATGGGGTATATCTCAAAAAGGGACGGGCATGCATTTGCCCAGCTTGTGAAAAGGTCCTACATTCAGTCCCAGTATAGGAAAAAAACAAAACAACTGAGTGGGGAAACTGGGGAGGAAGGACCTGACCACTTGAGGTGGGGAGCTGGAGAAGCCCCAGGAGGGTAGGATTTTGATGCAGCCATTTGGTCCTGGCATTTTGAGGCTATTCAGAATATCAGCTTCCTGCTGGGTGTGGTGGCACACCCCTGTGATCCTAGCACTTGGGAGGCTGAGGCAGGAGGATCACTGCAAGTTTGAGACCAATCTAGGCTACATAGTGAGTTCAAGGGCAACCTGAACCACATAATGAGAGTCTGTCTCAAAAAGACAAAAAAAGTCAGCTTCCTGAAAATGACCATACCACATTGGTAGTGCGGATTGACCACAATGCAGTATTTACACTACAGAAACTGGCAAATTATATCAATCTCTCAGATGTGTCAGAGCCACCAGATGGAAGACTACCTTCTATCTGTATGTTACCAATGCTCCCAAAGCCATGGGACCCATGTGGAGGGTGACCCCATCTCAAGTCACCTTGTCACTGTTCTAATACCCCTTCACTGCTCTCATCCCCAATAGTCCCCATGTGGGTCACTGTCAGCTTGAAGATGCACCTCCCATCCCAAAGGACCACACAGGACTTGTTTGCTGTTTTGTCCCTCTATCCAGATGGCAAGTGCTCAAAAATATTTACTGGGTTAAAAAAATTAACAAATTTCCTCCTGGGTCCTGTTCAGGGACCCAGTATGGGTTGCCATAGAGAGGTGGTCAGCAGGGTGAGAAAGAGCCCAGTGCTGGCCTGCTCTTGGCCAGATCAGATGAGGAGGAAGAGGAGGAAAGTCTTCCTCACTGGTTTGAAATCTGCAGAACTGGATGGAAGTGAGCCAACCCATCAGGTCCTTGCTGAGTTTAGCAATTAAAAACAAAGCATCACCCAATTTGAATTTCAGAGAGACATAAATATTTAGTATAAGCATGTTCCATGTGATATTTGGGATATATTAAACAATCATTCATCGTTTGCTGGACTTCGAATGTAGTGTGTGTTTTCTCCTTGAGGAGCTGTGCTGAAAAGCGTGCTCTGAAACTAGTTTCATAACTTCTTTCCTCCCAGCCCAGAGATACTGTCGTCTCTGGGCTGTGACAGGATGGTAGGTGACCCTCTACCCTTTCCCACCAGCTAATATATATATATATATATATATATATATATATATATATATATATATATATTTTTTTTTTTTAATCTTTTTGAGACAGGGTCTCACCATGCAGTTCAGGCTGGCTTTGAGCTCACTTTGTAGCCCAGGCTGGTCTCTACCTTACAATGATTCTCCTGCCTCAGCCTCCCAAGTGCTGGGATCACAGGCATGCACCACCACACCTGGCTTCCCAGCTCCATCTTTGTCCCATGCATCCTGAGCAATGCTGGGCAGTTTGATCTTGGATACTCTAAACAGCTGTTTTTCGTCTGAGGCCTGTGTGGAGCAGCCCTGGACCTTACCTGAGACGAATGTTCCAACCACCTAGACACTTAAACTAGCTTTTGCCAGTTCAGCCACAACCAATTACAATCGACTCTGCCTGGTTTCATTAACCTGCTATATGACTTCACTTTCTAAATATAGAATCTGTGCCTCCCTGCTTCTGTCATCACATTTCCCCACAAATATTCTAGCCACTTCTCCAAACTTTTTGATGCAAGTCCTGGGACTCAAACCCGGAGCCACATACACACTGGGCAAGTACCCTCCCACAGAGCTATTCCTCCTGCCCTCAGCCTCTTCTGATCTATTCTTTATGGTGCAACTAGAAGGGCAATTTAGAAATAAATCCAAATAAGCCATTTCCCTTGTTTAAAACCCGTCAAGTCCATTTCTTTTTCTCTTAAGAAAAAGACCAAAGCAATCACTTTACAGTGGGGAAACCTGACAGATGCTAACAAAAATGCTAAACAATTACTGTTGACCATCTGAGCACCATGACATATAACTTCTGTGGAATTCTTGCAAGAAATTTGCAATCTTGATTGAATCCTTAGAAAACATGAGACAAACTAAAATCAAGAGTTATTGAGCATCATAACTGGCCAGTGCTCTTCCAAGGTGTCAACTTCTTGCAGGACAGAGCTGAGGAACCGTCACAGAGTGGAGGAGCCTAAGGACAGGCAACAACTTGGCACAGTGTGGCCCCCAGATTCCATGCACAGTGGAAAAACGATATTGAGGAAAACTGATAAGCTGTGAATAAGCATTATAGTTTAGTTAATAGGATTATGCCATTATTTCCTGCTTATGATCATTTTACTGTACTTCTGTGAGTTGTTAACATTGGGAAATTAGGGAGAGGGTTTATGGGAATTCTCTTACTATTTTTCTAAATGTGTGTAGGCTTAAAATTATTTCAGTGGGCTAGAGATTTAACTCAGTGATGTAAGTGCCTGCTTTGCAGGTGAGAGGCCATGAGGTCTATTCCCAGTACTAAAAAAAAAAAAAGAAAAAAAAATTTCAAAACAGACATTGAAAAGAAAATCTTGCACATGGTCAGAAGGTCTGGTCTGCCTACCTAGCTGCTGCCTACCCCTTTCCACATCTCCAATCCCGTCTAGTACAGTCACACAAATCTTTGACCCACTCGGGTCATCTGGAGTCTTATTGTGCATCCAGGGTTGAGAACCACAGATCAAAACCCAACATTTTGAATAGCCCCACTGGCCAACATAGTCCTTGGCACATAGTAGGTGCTCAACTATTAGTTCAATGAATAGTCAAAAAATCCAATGACAAGGTAGCCACAGACAATGTATAGGTCTTACCATTAATACCAATGATACTAGTAACATTAAAAATAAAGCAATAAAGTGGTATCATTAGTGTCAATTCAGTTTGATGAGGAGGAAGGAGGCAAGATGAGAGGTCTTTGGGGCGAAAGGTGGAAAACATGGATTAAAGATGGGGAAAAAAGGAGTAGCAAGGCTATTTTTTTTTTTGTCTTTTTGAGACAGTCTTGCTCTGCAGTTCAGGCTGGGCTTGAGCTCACTTTGTAGCCCAGGCTGGTCTCAAACTCGCAATGATCCTCCTGCCTCTGCCTCCCGAATGCTGGGATTACAGGCGTGAGCCACCGTGCCCGGCTGCAAGGCTCTTTTTCTGATTAGATCCAAGTGGACTCAGCTCTGGCTCCTCAGGATCCCCAGTGCTAGGAGTGCAGAGGGGAT
Organism: Hydrochoerus hydrochaeris; assembly: GCA_004027455.1. NCBI lineage: Eukaryota > Metazoa > Chordata > Mammalia > Rodentia > Hydrochaeridae > Hydrochoerus > Hydrochoerus hydrochaeris. The sequence continues at coordinate 84,862 of PVLA01006185.1, read as the reverse complement.
TGGGTTGCTGTGGGACTGTTCAGTTCGGCGAGTCTTGTAGTAAGTAAGGGCCCAGGGCCAGTTGAGAGGCTGGCCTTTCCCAAGCCAAATGGTTGTTACGCTTAGATGGGTAAAGTCCTGCTTCCTTCTTTCCAGGGGGCACTGAGCTTTGGGCTTTTGGGGAGCCTAAGGTGGCTCCTACTGTTGTGAACTGATCTGCTGTGTGCGTTTGGACAGTCTTTTCAGCTCTCTGGTCTGATGTTACCTGCTCAGGAGCTGGGTAAGTAGTAACCACCCTGCTTTCAGCAGGGGCTTATTGGAAAGATCAAAGAGAAAAACTTTGGGATATCTTGCAGGAGCTGGAAAGTCTGGGCATTTACTCTGTCCTTAAATTAGGTCCAGTGGTCCTATCCCTTATTTTTCTATTGTAAATTTGTACTTTAGCATAATAGTAGCCCTCTGTACATTTCAGGACCTTTCCCTGAGGGATACTGGAAGCAATCTGTGTTCACTCACTTGCTATGATGTGTGCATGTGTGTTAAAGTGGCAAAATGAGATTTTTATTCACCTTATGTGCCACATAACTGTGTTTTGCATATGTTTACTCCAGCATCACAGAGGGTCCAACAGACCCACACCACTCTAGGCTTTGCTTTAAAAGTTTTCTTTTGATTTTTTTTTAGTAGAAGGAAACCAATTCAGTACAGTGGCACATGAAAAACTAGATTTACTAGTTTTGGAGGAGGTCAGAAGTGAATCATCCAGTCATTCATGAATGATGAAGAGGATCTGTTATGCTAAAATACATGCTTTTGGACTGGAGATGTGGCTCAGTGGTAGAGTTCTTGCCTTGCATGCCCAAGGCTCTGGGTTCAATCCCTACCACCACAAAAAACAAAACAATAGACAAAAAGCAAAAAGAAATGCTTTCATGACAGAAGGGTCATCTGGATAGATGATGATGATAATGATAATGATAATGACTTTGACATTGGCCATGTGAGCCAAAGTTTCTGTGTGATTGTGAAATGGAGCAAGAATTGACTAATAGCCATTGTTGCCCCCTGATTGACATGTTTTGAAATTTTGTTGTAGTTTCTCCTTCTCCTTCTCTTTCTCCTCCTCCTCCTTTTCCTTTTATCCTTGAAATGAAATGGGATTTGGAGAAAAAAGAATTGAATGATTCAGACACAGGAAATGCAGACCTCCTTGATTCAGATGACAAATGAAATAGCACTGTGAGAACATATTTGACTAGTTGAAATGTTGTAAAATGGAAACACAACCAAATGGAACAATCCAGTGTTAGAAGTAAGTCTGAAAGTCGGGCATAGTGGTGCACTCCTATAATCCCAGCACTCTGGAGGCTGAGGCAGGTGGATCGTTGCAAATTTGAGACCAGCATGGGCTACAAAGTGAGCCCAAGTTCAGCCTGAACTGCATAGTGAGACCCTGTCTAAAAAGAAAGAAAGAAAGAAAGAAAGAAAGAAAGAAAGAAAGAAAGAAAAGAAAGGTAAAGAACTAGGTTTAAAAAGATTTTGGCAGAGAAGAAGTATTCCACAGAATGTCAACACTGCCATTCAGTGTTGGAAATTGTAACAGACAAAATGCTACAAGATGCTATAAAATACATATGTAAAGGCTGAAATGCAAATAAAATGTTCCATATGCACCAATAATAATATTAAATATGTATTTATTATGAAACTTTGCTAGCTGAACTGAAAGCATTCATAAGTCTGCTGTACTTAGCAGGGATTTCTATGATGATCACAGGAATGTAAAAGACTTCCTGAAGTGCGATGGGTCAAAATATGGTATAAAAAGGCTTCCAAAACTAATGTATAGATTTAACATAATCCCAATCAAAATATTAACATTGATCTTTATAGAAATTGAAAAAAATTTCCAAAATTCATATGGAACCAGAAGAGATTCAGGATTGCAAAAGTAAACCAGAGTTAGAGTATAGCAAGAGGCATCACAATCCCAGATTTGAATTTACCCTACAAAGCAACAATGATGAAAACAACGCGACTTTGGAGGATGAGGCAGGAGGATTGCCTCAAGTTTGAGGCCAGCCTGCACTACTACATAGTGAGTCAAGTCTGGCCTAAATGACATAGCAAGACCCTGTCTCAAAAAAAAAAAAAAAAAAAAAAGAAAAGAAAAGAAAAAAAGAGCATGGTGCTGGCACAATGCTGATCAATGGAACAGAAAAGAAGATGTGGAAACAATCCCAGGCACATTCAGTTATTTAATCTTTGACAAAGGGGCCAAAAATATACACTGAAGGAAAGATAGTCTCTCTAGCAAATGGTGCTGGGAGAACTGGCTGTCCCTATGCAGAAGACTGAATCTAGATAGATTCATCATGTACTAAAATAAAATAAAAATAGATCAAACATCTAAATGTTAAAACAGAAATACTTAACTTGCTGGAAGATAAAATATGCAAAACTCTTGAAGTAATAGGCATAGGTAAAGATTTTTTTTAACAGAACCTCAATTGCATAAGATATAGTACCAAGAATCAACAAGTGGCACATCAAATTAAAAACCTTCTGCATGGCAAAGGGAAAAACCAACAAAGTGAAGAGACAACCTACAGGATAGGAAAGAGGAACTTCAGTGGTGCATTTGATTATCACACGGTACTTACACAGAATGGGGAAGAAATTCTGCCAGCCGTTCCTCAGACAAAGGATTTATATATAAAATATATAAAGAACTAACTCCCCAATAAAAGACCCAATCAAAAAAAAATGGGCACGTGAACTGAATAGGTAATTCTCAGAAAAAGAACAAATGGCCAATAGATACATGAAGAAATATTCAAGTTCACTAGTCATTAGAGAAATGCAAATTAAGACAACACTGAGATTGCATCTTACCCCAGAAAGAATGGCCATTATCAAGAAATTAAATAAGTCAGGGATTTAGCTCAGCGGTGTAAGCACCTGCCTGGCAAGCACAAGGTCGTGAGTTTGACCAAAAAAACCCACAATAAATAAATAAATAAATAAATAAATAAATAAATAATAACAAATAGTAATGAGACTGCAGGGGGAAAAAGGAATACTTTTACATTGTTGGTGGGCATGTAAACTAGTACAACCACTGTGGAACAGTGTGGAGATTCCTCAGATAACTAAAACTTGAAATTCCATTTGACCCAGCTATTTGCTTTTTCAATATCTCCCCCCAAAAGTTAGAGATATCCCAATACAGTGATACATGCATACTCATGTTTATAGCAGCACAACTCATAATAGTTAAATCTTGGACACAGCCTATGTGTCCATCAACAGATGAATGCATAAAGAAATGTGGTATTTATACATAGTGAAGTACCATTCTGCCATAAAGAAGGATAAATGAGTCATTTGGAGGAAAATGGATGCATCTTAACACCATAGTGTTAAGTATAGTAAATCAGACACACAAGCTTAAATATCACATGGTTTCTCTTATATGAGAAACCTAAAATATAAATAAGGAACAAAAAAAAGGATAGATAATTGAAAATAGGGAGAGAGAGCTTTCTCAAATGAGATCAAGAGATGAAAGGAGGGTCCAGGAAGGAGAGGGAAAGGGGATGGAAAAGCAGTTAGGATTTGTTATGTATGTGCACCATCTCCTCACAAGGCATATAATGATTATGGCTGCAAATGTGTATTAATAAAAAAAAAACTGAAAAGAAAAAGAATTATGACCATACCAACAGGCAGTGGGGTTGGTGGTGGGGCTCGGAATAGACCTCCATGCAAAGTCTCTGGTTTCAATTCCTAAAATCAAAAAACAAAAACAAACAAAAAGTGAATCCTCCCCAAAACAAGACAAAACAAACAAGCAACAACAAAAACTCATACAAAAACCCCAATAGGATTCAGCCACATCCACTTGGGTGGCTATAATAAAAATGTTTTCATAAAATAACCCATGTTGAGGAGAAATTGGAAGCTTTGCACATTGCTAGTGGAAATCAAAATGATGCAGCCACTGTGGACATTTGGTGGCTCTTGGAAAGTGAACAGAATTATTGCATGGCCCGGCAATCCAACCCTAGATGTGTGTCCCACAGAACTGAAATCTACTCAGACCGGTATTTGCATGCAGATGTTCATAGCAGCATTAATCATGGTTGCCAGCAGGTGATACAAGCTAAGTGCCCATCAACAAATTAATGGGGAAATAAATGCGATATATTCATATAGCGAAATATTAGTAAAACATGTATATCAAAATTTTTAGCCAGACACAAAAGGATAAACAGTATATGATACTGCTTCTATGAGGTACCTAATTTAGGCAAACTGTTAGAGACAGAAAGTAGCTGGAAGTTACCAAGGGCCAGGGAAGAAGTTACATTGTTTAATGACTACAGATTTTGCATGGGTTGATGAAAAAACTTTAGAAATAGTAATGATAGTTATGCAAGATTGTAAATCTCATTACTGGCATTGAATTCATGACGTCATGCTTTCTAGAAAGGTTCTGTGCCACTGGCCCTGATTGATTGTTTGAGACAAGGTCTTACTCTGTAGTGTAGGCTGGCCTTGAACTTACTATGTAGCCCAGCCTGGCCTTGAACTCATGGTGATGATCCTCCTGCCTCAGCCTCTTGAGTGCTGGGTCTAGCTTAAACTGTGCATTTTATTTTATTTTATTTTTGACACAGAGTCTCACTATGTAGTTTAGGCTGTCCTTGAGCTTACTATGTGGCCCAGGCTGACTTTCAACTTGTGGCAATCCTCCTGCCTTAGCCTCCTGAGTACTAAGATTATAGGTATATACCATCCTGTCCAGTTGATGCATTTTAAAATAGCAAATAAAAATGAATAAAGTGTCTGGGAAATAGCTCAGTGGCACAGAATCTGACTGGCAAGCATAAGGCTCTGAGTTTGATTTCTGGTACCCCCTCCAAAAAAAAGTTAAAATGACATATCTTATGATACATGTGTTTTACCGTGCCTCCAAACAAATATAAAAGTAAAAAAGGATTAGAATAGAATAAAAGCCAGGCTTAGCATGCATGAGAACCTGGGTATAATCCCCAGGAGCAAGAGAAAAAGGATAAAAATACTGATGCCTTCTACAATTTGGATACATCTCAAAAATATTATGCTAAATAATAAATCAGACATAAAAGGTCATATATGGGAGCTGGGGATTTAGTTCAGTGGCACAAGCGTCTGCCTGGTAAGTGCAAGGTTATGAGTTCAATCCCCGGTAGCCACACACACATGAAAAAGGTCATATATGAGATATATATTCATATATATATATATATATATATATTTTTTTTTTTTAATGGTGAAAAAGCTTATTTAAAAAAGTAAAAGTGAAGCGTGAGGGAGAAAGAAACTGGCTCTGCAGAGCCAGCTTGGACTGAATAAAAGAGGAAAAAGCATGATAAAAGTACACCTTGGAATTGAGAGGCTGAAGCAGGAGGATTGCTATGAGTTCAAGGCCAGCCTGGGCTACAAAGTGAGCTCAAGACCACCCTGAACTGCATAGTGAGACCCTGCCTCAAAAAGACCCAATCCAAAAAAAAAAAAAAAAGAAAGAAACATAAACCCTATTGTCTATCTCCAGCACCGTTTCTGCAGTGGGTATGGCAAGGATCACTAAAAGGAGGCCTTTCCACTTTGGCTTTGAGTGGTCAGTGGCTGTCCCCTCCCTCCAAGTTTTCACAAGCACCTGCTTCCCAGACAGACACTAGGTGTTCCCTCTGGCCAGGAGCTGGCAGGACTCTTCCCACACATCTGAATGGCCTGTTGCTCTTGGCCCAGATTGGTGAGATGCTGTAAGAGTCTTGTGGCCTCTGGGTCTCCTCTCATTTCCAGAGGGTAGGAATAGCTCCCATATAACATCTCAAGTGGACTCACTCTTAGCCCAGTTTGGGACATGTTATGAATCCTCATGAGCAATATTGGCAGCATTTGAAGTCAGGACTCAGACTTCTCTTGGCAAGTTTTGCCAGAACTTGCTTTAGGGTCTGGTTTTCCCTCTCTACCTTTCCAGAAGATGGAGGCCACCAGGTGGAATAGAGGTATTTTATTCCTAAAACCTTTGCCACCACCTGAATTATTTGGGAGGCAGAAGAAAGTCCATTGTCACTCTTGAGAGACTGGGGTAGTTCAAATCTGGGGACAATTCCCTTACAAAGCAACTTGGCTCCTTCTGCCACCTTTGTGGAACAGATAGAAAAGGCTTCAATCCAGCCTGTAAAGGTATCAGTCGGGACCTGACATTTGTTTCAGTCCTCCACGTGGTGGCGTGTGGGTAAAGTCTAGTTGCCAGTTCTCCGCAGGGTATGTCCCTCCCCTCTGTACAGGTTCTGATAAGGGACGTGGTGGTCTAGGCTTGCCTGGGTTAGTGCAGGTGTGGAGTGGGTAAACTTTGTTGCTAGTCCTAATCCTGTGAAGACTAAGTGACGGTTTCCTATGTAGCTTCCCTTCTCACATGGAAAGAATCATGAAGTGTTTTATGGCCTTCCACTGTGTTCCTTGGGGAGGGATCAGTTTGTTTCTAAATACCACCAGAGTCCCTTTTAAATTCCCTCCTTGTCCTAAGACTCATTATCTTCTGGGGGCGGAGGGGAGGGGAGACGGGGTGGGGTGGGGGGGGTGAGACTGGTTTTAATGGTTCAGGCTGCCCTGTTTTCTTCTTCATCAGTCTTTGGATTTCCCAAGGAGACTTTGGATGTTACTGTAACCTGCCTGGGAAGATGGGCTGCCTCTGGGCGTTGCAGAATTTACTGCCTGTGTTTTACAAATGATTGACAAAATCCTGCCTCCTCAGGGTTTTGGAGGGTCCCTGATGTCCCCCTGTGTGCATAGGTCTGGGAGATTGCTTGCTCACAGGAGTGGCTAACTTCTGGGCCTGTAGGCATCAAAGAAGCAGGGTTAATAGTAGTTCAAGTTTTGCAATAACCTCAGAGATGTCTAAGCCTATAGCATGATGGTTAGTGAGCTGTTACCCTGTTAGCCACGAGCAACCTTTTATCTCTGGCATAGCCCTGACTTGATGCAGAGTTAGGAATTCTAGTCTCTGTCCCAAAGTTAGCTTTGCAGCTTCTTCCATTTCTACAGCTCCAAAGAACCTCTGATTCGGGTTTTCCTTGACCCCAACTATGGCTATAGTCCAGAGGAGTGTTTTCTAGAGAAGCCAAAACAGAATGAAGTAACTGAATTGGCTCACTCAGGACGTGTAAGATCGCTCAGGGTTTATCAGAGGAGACGGTGGTGTTTATGGACAGGGGTGTTACAGGTTCCCCTGGGCCTCTTCAGTTATCCGAGCAGGAAATGAGGGTTCCAGCTGGCCTGGAACCAGGTAGTCAGACCTCCAATGCCACAGCCCAGGCACCTCAGCCACCTCACACTTAGAGCGGGGCCCAGGTAGTGGGTTGGTGAAATTGCGTGCTTAGATTTTAGTTTTCTTGTACTCAAAAGTGCACCTCAGTTGTCCCTGGGTTTTCCCTTAGATGATTTGGGTGAATTTAAAGCATTGTCATTTGTGACAGCTATAATCTTAACCTTTCTCTTTTGTCCCTCCTCTGATTGTTCAACACAGGAAAGGCCATGTCCTGCAGTTGGGTCACAGGTATCCAGTCTAGGGAGCCCTCTGAAGATTTGTAGCTTACACTGAATATCTGGGGCTGACGGACAATATGAAATTATGTCCCATTAGTGCTTCTCCCTCCATGGAAGGTGGATCCATGTTAGTATATTTCCAAAAGACTCCGCACACCTCGTTACCTGCCTGGTAGGGGCAGCTGGCATATCAGACATGCTTAGTCCCCTGCTAGCGTTACAGCCCCAGGTTGGTCCTGTTGAAGGGGAAATAACCCTGGGTGGTTTCCTTTTCTTCTTTAAGGCACATTTCCTTTTGCATTATTCCTAGCCTCTTGCACACCTGTAACTGGAAAAGGTGCCTGATTTATTGCCTTGGGGGTATAAGGAGGAGGTAGAAGTGACTTTTTAGCATCATCAAAACAGCAGAGGGCCAGACATACTGGTGCACACCTATAGTCCCAGCACTCAGGAGGCTGAGGCAGAAGGGATACTGTGAATTCTAGGCCAGCCTGGGCTATAAAGTGGCCTCACTACACAGTTCAGACTGGCCTTGAACTTGCAACAATCTTCCTACCTCAGCCTCCTGAGTGCTGAGATTCCAGGGATGTGTCACTACACCTAATTGAGAAGCAATTTATGAATGGTGAAGAGGAGGAAGAATTCCTCAGAGGAAAAAGATGTCAGAAGTTCAAAACCACCTGTAACAAAGGAAAAGGGATACCAGTAATCAGCTCTTGGGAAACAGGGTGAGGTGAGCAGAGGACAGGCAGGGAAGTGAATTTGGCCTGCACCCTCTGGGCGCAGTGGATTTTATATGAGACTGTAAACTGGGGTGGCCTTCAGTGTCTGCGGGTTTATCTGGAAATTGGGCTTATGCAAAATGAGTGTTACAGGGACCATAAATTTATAATGGCTGATTTTGCATACTTCCCTAGGGGATAAATGGAGGCTTGGGGTTATGGTATCACTTTTGAGACTTTCCATTAACTCTTGGGATGGGCCATCCTCTCCTACCAAGACTAAACCAAAGCTACTAAAATGAAGAACACTCCAAAACAAGATCCTTCTTAGCATAAGATCATCTCTGCCCTCTTGAGTTATCCCAGGATTATTTATTGCCTGCTGAATCTCTGCTAGCCCTGCCCATCATTGAATACACACACAGCATTGTACACACCCAGTATGCACTGGCTGGTTTTTTTTGTACCAGGGATTGAACTCATGACCGCACGCTTGCAGGGCAGGTGCTTGTGCCACTGAGCTAAATCCCTGACCTTACATTGGGATTTTAAGTTGGTGAATATTCATGATGTGTGGAAAAGCATGACACACACTGTGCAAACTCAGTCACACGAAACGGCATGGTACCCCCGTCCAGCTAAACTGCTCATGACTTTGAATGACTTTGTCCTTTGCTTTTTATGTTTTTGTTTCCTATAATGCACTTTATTTATTTATTTATTTTGTTTCTTTTCAGACAGGGTCTCGCTATGGCAGTTCAGGCTGGCCTTGAGTTCACTTGTCATGAACTTGCAAGGATTCCCTTGCCTCAGCCTCCTGAGTGCTGGGATTATGGGCATGTGCCACCATGCCTTGTTTTGTAATGCCCATGTTAACTTTAAAAAAATAGAGATTATTTTTAAAACTAAATAAAAATAAAGATTATTTTTAAAACATAGATGTCTCCCTTCTCCGTGATATTGACATCAGTTAGAAACTACCAATTGTTTCAGTTTGAGGAAGAGGAAGAGGAAGCTACAGTTGGGAAAGGCACTGATGTAGTCAGGGTTTCCAAGGGAAGAGATTTAATGTGGGACACATAATTTATAGGGTTATTTTATGATATTCACCATAAGAGTCAAATGCAAAAGAATGCAAGAGATCTTTCCACACACTAGAGATCTGAAGAATCCCCCTGAGGGCCTGGATTCCATGGCAGTGTCCTCCACAAGCCCAGCTGGAGGCCTAGAGCCTATGACAATGTCTCAGGCAAGTCTGTACTGAGGATCTGCACCGGGAAGGCCCAAAGGTCAGTGGTGCAAGCTGGAAAGTCTGCGCCAGCGGGATGAAGGAGCTGTGCCAGCAGGCTGAGGGATCTGCACTGGAGCCAGGAAGCAGTGCCCAAGGTAAGGACCCGAGCTCCTCTGAGAATGAGAACAGTCAAGTTCATGTCAGGAAAGCCAGCAAGACACCCTTCTTCCTTCAGGAGAATCCACAGCACCCATCTTCCCCTCCAGTTCTCCTTTTATGCTGTTGGCAGCAATCCTCAGGTGGGCCCTCCACACCCAGCAGCCCGCTGACTCAGTTCAGCTGGGTCTTCCACGTTGACCATTAGTTAATCCACCCCCCCCAACCTAGAAGTGACTTTAGAACCAAAATATGAGGGCAAATAAGAGTTGATAAAGCCAAGAAGGGAAGGAAAAGTATTTCAGGCAGACATAACAGCCTATGCAAAGGCTCTACAGGGAGAAGGGCTGAAGGAGGGCGGTCATGGTGGGGTGCAGAGTTTTGGGAAGTATGGTATGAGATACAGCTAGAGGTGGGCAGGGGCTTTTGTCAGGTTATGGAGCTTGTTCCAGTTTTTGGACACTTAACAATTGTATGTATTATGGAGCACAATATGATATTATATATAATATATAATAAATATGTGATATTATGTGTCATGATTAGGGCAGGATAATTGGCATATCTATCACTTTACCTATTTATCATTTCTTTATGTTGGGAACATTCAAAAGCATCGCTACCAGCTATTTTGAAATATGCAATTAAATGTTGCCAACTAGAGTTATCCTACACAATGTCAGCAGTTATTCCTCCACCCAAATGCACTCTGCATCCCTACCCATCCACTCCACCCTCCCACCCACCACCCCTGATTTCTCAGGCTCTGCTAACCACTCTTCCACTCTACACTACTCTGAAATCAACTGTGTCATTTTCCACAAATAAGTAATAACATTCGATACTTGTCTGTCTGTGCCCGAGTTATTTCACTTACCGTATTGTCCCCCAGGTCCTTTCATGTTGCTGCAAATAACAGGTTGTTATTCTTTTTTATGGCTAAGTAGTATTTCATGGTGTATGTGTACATTTGGTTTATCCTCTATCCATGGACAGACCCTGGGTGATTCCACATCTTGGCTGTTGTAAATAGCGCTGAATAGCGACTGGTAGGCAGGGGGATCTCTTTGACTTACAAACTCTTTCTTTCTTTGGAGATATACTCACTAGTGGGATTGCTGGATTGTAAGGTGGTTCTGTCTCTAGTTTTTGAGGAACATTTGTACTATCTATTTTCCATAAGGGCCATCCTAATTTGCTAGCTATGCTTTTTTTTTTTTTTAATCGGTACCGGGGATTGAACTCACGACCACATGCTTGCAAGGCAGGCGCTTATGCTGCTGAGCTAAATCCCCAGCCCCAAGTTTTCTTTTTCTTTTAAAGAGAAAAATAATAAAGCAAAATTTCAAAGCAAGACAATAGAAAGGTAACAATGGTTAATGTGTTGTGTATTGTTATTTTTACATTAGTTACTCAGAGTACAAGATATTGGCATGTAGTTGTTCAGATGATATTAGCACAAACCTTTCTTTTCAATGAACAAAGAGAAATTAGAATAATTATCTTAACTATCATATATATATTTATATATTTGCTTTTCCTTCTCTCTTTTCTCCATTCCCCCATCTCAGTTTCTCTTTCAAGTTTCCTCTCATTTTACAGTATTTATTGTACATTTTGGATCTTACTTACTCTTTCAGCTGGGATTGCTTTCTTGATTTCTTTTTCAACTATTTTATTGTTGGTATAAAGAAATAGTACCATTTTTTTTGTATGTTGATCTTCTGTTCTACAACCTTACTGAACCATTAATCAGTACTAAAAGTTTTTTAGTAGAGTCTGGGTTTTTCTATATATATGGTCATTTCATCTACAAACAGCTCGATTTCCTTCTTTCCTATCTGATTGTCTTTTTTTTTTTATGTTGTCAAATTGTTGTGACTGGAACTTCCTGTAAATTCGGTTTTGTATAAGAGAAATGGGGTCGGGTGTGGTGGCTCATGCCTATGATTCCAGCACATTGGAGGCTGAGGCAAGAAGACACCATGAATTTTAGGCCAGCCTGGGCTACATAGTGAGTTCAAGGCCAGCCTGAACTGCGCAGTGAGACCCTGCCTAAAAAAACAAAAATAAAAACAAAAGAGAGAAATGTTTTGTTTTGTGTTTTTTCTTTTTTTTTTTTTTGAGACAGGGTTTCACTATGCAGTTCAGGCTGGCCTTGAGCTCACTTTGTAGTGACTTTGTAACAATCGCCCTTCCTCAGCCTCCAAGTGCTGAGATGACAGGCATGTGCCACTATACCCGACTAGAAATGGGTATTTCTAAAGCTTTACTTAGAGATGCTTGTCTCTATCAGATCTGTATTGAGAAATGTCTAGTTAAATGGAGGTCAGGCAGGATGTACGGAGGGCATTAAGAAGTTTCATTTTTCTTTCTTTCATTAAAAACATCTTTGAAAACAGATTGGACAGATTTATCATAGTATTATAGTTTTGTTGTTTTTTGTTTGCTTTGCCATATACTAATTATCATTTGTCCCAGTCTTAAAAACAATGATGGTGAAAAAAACACATAACAAAATTTCCCATGTTATCTATTTTTGTGTTTTTTTATTTGTTTGTGTTTTTTTGTGTGTGTGTTTTTGTGCGTGTGTGTGTGGCAGAGTCTCACTTTGAATTCAGGCTGGTCTTGAACTCACTATGCAGCCCAGGCTGGCCTCAAATTCATATTGATCTTCCTGCCTCAGCCTCCCCAGTGCTGGGATTACAGATGTGTGCCACTATGCCTGGTGCATTTTATCTATTTTTCAAGTAGTGTGAAATCTATTCGTGTTGTTGTGCAGTTGATCTCCAAAACTTTCTCATTTTGCAAAACTGAAACTGTGCTTATTAAGCAGGAACCCCCTCCTCCTTCTACCCCAGCCCCGGCAACCATCATTCCACATTCTATCTTTATGAATTGGGTTGCTGTAGGTACTGGGTGTTAGTACAAGAGTGAAGTGCTTGTCCTGTTGTGGTTGGCTAATTTCCCCTAACATGCTGTTCTTAGGCTTACCAGTGTCGTAGCATGTGACAGGACATTCAGGAGGCTTTTGGAGTACAAGTAAGAGCTGGTGGGGGCTTGGACTAGGGTTTAGCAACAGACATGATGTGAAGCAGGCAGGTCAGGGAGACTGGGGGAAGGTCGAGTCACAGGTCTGGGTGTAGGATGGGAAGGTGGCAAGGCTGGGGCAGCTCCTGCCTCTGGCCAGCCTGAACTGCACTTGTGGGCTTCTTTGGAGGATGGGGGCCAGGAATCACATGGGGGGCTGGGTTGGGATCAGAGGAGGTGTGTGAGAACTGTCTCTTTAGCCCAGAGCCTCAGACAGACCGGGCAGGAGGGAGGAGCAGCCACTGGGGCCCCTTTGTGCTCTGTTTGTGTCTTCCTGCAGGGTGCTGGCCTGCAGGGTGGGCTTTGTAGCTTCCCAGATAGAAGGCAGGTGGAGGGGGTAGGGTTCTGTGCTCTCTCCCTGTGCACACACCAGCAGGTTGGGTCCCCTGGGAGCCACACCACTATCTCTGATTTCTTTCTTCCTCTTTAAAATTGTACAGCTCCTCTCTGTTAGAGGTCTTCTCCCTGCTCCTATCTGCCCCAGGAGGAGGGTGATTCTCCCTTCGGAGGGTGAAATCCCTGACCCTGACAGTCTCAGCCACATGGGAAACAGCTTCTCCCCAGATACACTCCCAGGGAAAGAGCAGCGTCCACTGAGTGCAGACCTGTGCCAGTGTGTAGAGCCCAGGCACGAGCCCAACATCAGAGGAACTGCTGCTGTGTCCACAGGAACAGAGGTAGTATAGAATCCCAAATGGGGTTTAGTTCTACTTGAGATAGGGTAGGTGTTGTCGGAAAAGACTCATGGAGGATATTTTCTTGAACCATATCTTGGAAGATTTTTTTAAAAATCAGTTAGTAGCAAAGAAAGGGAGAGAGTGGCAGCAGATAAAGGAATCCCTCACCTGAACAAAGGCAGGGAGAGGGGAAACAGACCTGAGTATTCAGTCTGTGTGCTCAGGGATGAATAGTGGCCTGGACTTTGGCTTAGGCCTTTGGCTTTACTCTGTCTGGCTACTGAAGTCATCAGGTGGTGGAGGTGAGGAACTCTGGTAGGGAAGCCATTTAGATATTTTGAAGAAATTTCATATAGTGGGCTGGGGGTGTGGCCAGGTGGTAGGGGACTCACTTACCATGCATGAGGCCTAGGGTTTGTTCCCCAGCTTTTCCATGTATGCTCAATACTGTTATTGAGGCCATATAAGTATTGACTTTTGCAATATTCACAGTCACCTACTCTAGCCACTATGCTTGCCAGCTCTAAGCAGGTTAAGGACAGGGCTGGAGGGGACAATGGGGAACGAATGGCCAGAGGTCGGCTTCAGAAGAGACAAAAGCAGTGGTGAGGGTGGAACCACAGCAGGCTCTGAGAGGCCTTGCTGTCATGCACCGAGCAGTGGGCTCCTGCCTGCTTACGTCTCGTCTCCGTATCCGGGGCAGCAGCACCTGCCTCTGTGACTGAGCCTGTGAGAAGGTCCTTTGTGCTCCTGTCTCCTGCTGGCCCTGCTCACTGTGGCTGCTGATTCCTTTGTGCCTTTCCAGGCTGGGTCTGCTTTTGTGTGTGTGGATGTGGGTGTGCCCTGGCCTTTGGGAGTTTCTGTCATTTCCTCGTGGAGCTGGAGCTGGCTTTGAAGTCCGCCTGGCTCTTCAGAGGGAGACCCGTGAAGGCCGGCGGAGGGCGAGGTTGCTGTGTTCGGCAGGGCAGGCGGTGGCACAGGCACCTTTTATTTTTGTGCTGAACATCTGAGTCTTCCCATGGAGACTCACTCTGCACAGAGCTGTGCCTCTCCCTGTCACACAGAGGATGTGAGAGCCCCTGGGAAGGTTCAGGGCAGAGGAAGCAAGATTGTCAGCCGCCTGCCCCACCCGAGTCACGCCACCAAAAATAGAAGGGCCACGGTGTCAGCCCCAGGGATGGGCAGGGAAGCCTTTGAAGCAAGATGTGGCCGGGGAGGGAAGGCAGAGAAGTAGGGCTGTTAATATGCATGGGGCGGCAGGTGGCACTTGTCGCTGGGTTTTCTGTGTCTCCGCCCCAGGTGCACCGGGCAGTCGTCGCTAACCTAGTCTTGGCTGAGAACCTGCTGTGTGGCCTGGGCAGCTCACTGCCCACCCTGGGCCTTGGTGGGCTCTTCTCTAATGGGAGAGATGGTGACTGGATGAGCTCCAGGGGCCTTCACAGTGCAGTGTTCCAGGGTTTAGGGCCTTGGCCGTGTCCTCAGCCCAGCACCTCACCCCCACCCCTGCCCTGAGAGGGGCTTGGGTCTGGTTGTGCCCAGGATTTGTGCTGTGTCTCTGGAAGGCTGCAGGGGTGTAGAGCACACAGGAGAGGTTACAAAGACAGCCATGTCTGTCTGTGTGTGTGTCTCTGAGTGTGTGTGTGTGTGTGTGTGTGTGTGCATGTGTAGTGGGCAGGGTGACATTGCAGATGTTTAACAATCAGGGCTGCCCAGGCGTGGACTGATGCATCTGGGGGAGGGGCTGCTGTGCCAGCTGCTAACCCTTTCACCCCAGGCTGGGGGTACCTGGTGTCCCAGAGTGGGGTGAGGGAAGCAGAAAGGGAAACATTTGGAGGGGTTGGGGCAGGATAGGGCCTATTTATTAACTGGCATGGAAGCATGTCACCACTGTGACAATCTGTGTAGCTGCACTGTGACCTGCTGTCCATCAGCCTGATTATGCAGAGGGAGGCAATAGAGGAGGCTGCAGGGGTGCAGGCGCAGGTTCCCCGTCATTTCTGCTGATAGAAGAGTTCCTTCCAGTCAGAGTGGGGCAGGTCAGGGTCTCACTCTCTGGTCCTGGCCCTGGGCTGCCACCCATTCATCTCTGCAGCTAGGGCACAGCAAAGGAGGCTCCTCCCCCATTCCACATGGCGCCCCAGACCCTGGCCTACCCAGGGCAGGAGCTTGTCAAGCAGCTGCCAACCACAGGCCAGGGGCCCTCAGCTCTGGCCTTCTGTGGCCACCTTCCTAAGCCCTCTTCCCTCCCCAGCACAGGGTGCGGATTGGCACCCCTCCCCGACAAAGTCCCCCACCTCTTTGGTAAAGTTTTCCCACCCGATTCCTCCTAGCCTGTGGAAGAGAAATTGAGTGAGGTTTGGAGGTGGGGGTGGTGAGAGCAAGTATAATTTAAGGGCAACTGGTTGGGGAGACCCTGGATTCTTGGTGCAGGGCCTTTGCTCTGCTGGCTGCCCCAACTTCCCTGTGCAGCAATTTTGGTTTCTATTTTAAACAGTATGGGTTGGTTGCTTCCCTGCCTTCCTGCTGGGTGTTTAGAGTGAAGAAAATAATTGGTAATATTTGCACAGATGCGCTGGTACTGCAGCTCATCATGGGCACCTTTACCCAGGGGATCCTCTCTGCCCCCAGCCTTCCCCCTGCCAGCCTCAGAACCAGCCAGAAAGGGAGGAACTGAAGCCCTCCAGCATCCCAGGGGCCTCAGGCAGAAGACACAGGCAGAGCTGGAAGCAAGAGGCCTAAAGTGCCCCAGGCACGCCAGAGGCAGACCTCCTCCGAAGGGGAAGTGTCAACCCCACTGAAGGTCTGAAAGGACAAGCCCAGGAGGGAGGGGGAGGTCCCCAGGCTTTTTGCTGATTCTATTTTTTCCTGTGGAGCCTGAGTTTGCAGCTGAGGGTAGGTATAGGGGTGAAAGGGGCTGGGCAGGACTAGAGCTGAAAATAGTAAATCAAGCTGGTGACATACCTATAGTCTGAGCTACTCAGGAGGCTGAGACAGGAGGATCACTTAAGCCCAAGAATTTGAGACCAGCTTAGGCAATCTAGTAAGGGCCCATCTCAAAACAAACCAGACAAAACCAAACAAAGTCTTCTGGATTTTCTTCCTCTCCCTAAGCCTGGAACACACACTGGAGGAAGGAGGAGGGAACAGGCTGGGCTGGGCTGGCGGGGGGGAGGGTGCGGGGGGCAGGGGGGGCAACCTGTTTCTCCAAGCATGGGCTTCATGAGGGGCCCTGTAGCCCAGTGCCCATTCCAGTGCCTGGAGCCAGTCTGGTGACAGGATGGACAGCGCTGGGTGATAGTTTTGAACCCCACACCTCCTTCCCCCCTTCCCCGTGCAGCTGTGGGCCGTGCCTGAGCATGAAGGTGTGCATGGTATATGTATACACGGCACTGATGCATGTGCATGTGAACATGCAAGTGTGTGCTTGGCTGTGGGTTCCCCAGAACCAACTGTGAGACAAGGACTCAATTGCAGGGAGACTACTGGAGAGCAGCCCTCAGGAATGGGGAAGCCCACAGAGCAAAGGCAGCCAGGGAGGGCCAACCTGCCATCAGACTGCTGCTGTGGGCGCCGACGTTCATTCCCACGGGGGCCCCTGGAACTGGTGTGGAATGCAGCTAGTCTCCTCCCACTCAAGGTCTGAGACATGGAGGCTTTTTATCCACTGACTCCTGGCTGTAGTTGGCTGAAAGCTGTATCGCTGCCATCTGTCAGAGTCCCCTGTAAGCACCGTCAGCATGCAGAATGGAGGGCAGAGGGCAGAGGGGTGGACACTGGTTCATCTGCGGGGTGGCAGATGTGATCAGTGTGGTGAGGTGGCACCCAGGGTCCTTCGGGGAAAATGGATAACCCTCTAGATGCTGCAGGTCCCTCAGCAGCCTTCATGGTAGGGTCCTTTGGGGCCCATCTTGGCTAAAGAAAGCCACCTCACCTGACCCATAGTCACATCCCCTTTTTGGGTGACCCACATCCAATGACAGATTCTTCTCCCCACCTTGGGTCAAGCCTGAAGGGCATCCTGGTTGGCTCGACTGTCCTTTAAGACTACATCACAGCCTGACTCCCTCTGTCCAGAGCTGCCCACTCCCTTGTACAAATGCATCCTGTGTGGTCATCTCTGTTCTGAGGCCCCTAACCACACAGTGTGTGTGTGTGTGTGTGTGTGTGTATGTGTGTGTGTGTGCGCGTGTGTGTGTGTATGTGGATGTGAAGAACTGTATCTTGCAAGTGTGTGACCATAGAGCGTGGGTTGTACACAACCCACCTTCCCAGGGCCTCCAAAGCCCAATGAGCCTGAGGCCAGTTAGCCCTTCTCCTAGCCAAAGATACGGGAGCTTCAGTCACCCTGGCTCACAGCCTTTCCTCCCTGACCTCCAAGGCTCTTGGCCTAGGAGGGAGTTTTCCCCCAGACACACATCCTACTCTGTCCTGCTTGAAGTCAAGTGCAAGCCATCAGCCTGTATCAAGGTTGGCTCTAAGCCGTGGAGCTCGGAGGCAGCGTGGGCTCTGGACACTCCCCCTTCTGAGGCCCATTTGCTAGCCTGTCTTCTCCAGAGGCTGCTGCCGTCAGGGGAGGCAGACCCGTGAAGGAACTGTGTACTGGGGAACAGCCTCTGGAATGGGAGCCAGGCTAAGGTGGGCAGGTGAGGACAGCAAGAGGCACAGAGGGCACCAGATGTTACAGAAAAGTTTATTACCAGGATAAGTAAACACAACAAGGGGGCATTAAAAGTGCCAGTGATGCGGGGAGTGGAGGATTGGGCAGTGCTGCAGGTGGGGGGAAGGCATAGGACAAGGCATGGTCAGTGGGGGAGCCATAGCCCTCTCTGGGTGGGGCATGAGAATGAGCACGTCCCCCCAGTCATGCGCAGTGGGGTCCTGTGCACGGCCCCGACGCGCTTGCCTTCCTAGGTGCCGCCTGCCTGATGTCTCTGCAGTTCTGCATGTTGCCTTGAGGCTGTGGAGCAGCGAGCAGACCTGAGTGGAGGAGCTCCAGGGCTGGTCAGGGGCCACCACCAACCCCCAAGCCATCAGGATAGAAAACTACTGGTCTCTGAGACACAGGCTTGACCTTCCTCCTCGTCTTGGTGGAGCCCTCAGAAATGGTTACGATTTTGCCCCATCCTGTTGCTCCAGGCAGAATCCCAACAGCTTGGAAGGCCCGCTGGGAGGCCTGATGCTCTGCCCACCAACAGGTGAGGTTGTGTGGAAACCAGTCCCCTAGGTGGATTCTGATCGTGCTTCTAGGCTTGACCGGGGGACACCTCCTCTAGGAGGCAGCCCACGCTGCCTGTGTTCCTCCCCTCATTTACACTCACTCCTCACTGGGATCTGTTCACTGCCTTTCCCACAGGCCTGGACCTAGGGCCTGCCCCTGTTCAGTGGCTGGGGGACAGCTGGCATGCTCAGTCTCCTGGGTGGGGGGCACCAGCTTAGGGCTCCTAGGCAGAGCCCAGAAAGGATGTGAGGGTGGGGGACAGTGGCAGAGTGGGGAGGCCCATGCAGCCCAGCAGTATTTTGGGGCCCTCCAGCCTCTGTCATCCCCTCTGCCCTTTATTCCTACCAGGGGAGCTCCAGGAGCCTACCCTCCTGGGTGCAGAGTTTACACATGGAGACTCCTCTTCTCTAGCTAGGGTCTCCCCCCCCACAGGGAATGAGCAGCTCCTAAAATCATGAGGAGTGGGGGTGCCTGTGCCTCTACAAATTGCCTTCCCAACTGGCTGGGTTTGGGCACCATGTGCATCGTGGGGGCAGAGAGTAGAGGTGAAGACCCCTGTGGGTGGAAGGGCTGGGGCAAAGCCCCTGTCCCTGGCACCCCTCTCTTTCCCTGGAACTTCCTGTTCTTTCTCTGTTGAGAAAGTGAATAGTGGGCTGCCAACAGGGCAGGTGGGAGATCCTGTAAGGAATGGGCTGAACAGGCTGGGTTAGGCCCTGTGGGGTGGCCCGGTGGGCAACCCTGTCTCTCCTGCTTCCCCTGTGCCGCCTGGGCTAGAGAGGGGTGCCGTCGTGGTCTGCTGTGGTGATAAGGAAAGAAGGCTGAGCTCTGCAGGCTGCAGATGGGGAACCCCCATCTCAACAAACTTCTCCCATGGGTTTTCTCTGAGGCCCAGGACTCTCTATGGAGTTTGTAGTCCTGAGCCCCACTGGTTCCTCAAGTCGGTGAGAGGAATCAAGACGCAGGCCCTACTGGTGGTCGCTAGCCATGGCCATTCTGGGACATGTAAGCTGCTAGAGCCACTACCACGGCCACGTAGAGACCTGCCCCTACGGCGATGGAGAGCGTGGCCAGGAAGAGGGCCCTGCGGGAGGTGGTGTTGGCCAGGCGGAAGTCCCCTTTGGAGATGGCCTTGCTGGTCTACGGAGAGAGTCATGCTGTTAAAGAGAGCAGCTCCACACTCAGCAAGACAGCCCAGCCCACCAGGCCCCTGGCCCCATTCTGCAACGCAGGAGCCAAGCCCTCCAGTGTAGGTAGGTGACCTCAAGTGTGCTTACCCCCTGGGAGAAGTAGAAGGCAGCAATGCCCAGTGGCCAGAAGCAGCAGAGCATGGAGAAGAGGGTGAGACCTAGGTGGTCCCTGGGGGGCAGCGTGAGGAAGTTGTCTTCGCTTTCACTTTCTGTGGATGTCTCATCACTCTGCAAAACAGTGCAGTTTGGAAACCAGGCCCCGAGTCACCCTAGCAGGATGACTCCTGTCACACTGGCGGGAGTTTTAAAAAGGTAAAACTCATACCCGGGGGGCACTGATGTGAGACAATAGCTAGTGTTCTCTGCTGTTGGTGGCAGTGTAGTTTGGTCTCACCACTTTCTACCAAAAGCCTTTACAATGATTGGATGATTCTGCTTTTAGACTTTATCACCAGGGAAGAATACAATCTCCATATCCAAGGAAGTTCATCACAAGACAGCAGTTGCGAGAGATTAGAAATGCTCTCAAAGCCCAGTGGCCAGGAGATTGAGTTAATAAATGATGGGAAAAACCCATAATGGAAGACCGTGCAATTTAAAAAATCACCTTGTAGAAAATATTAAATTTCATGGAGCAATATTGAAATATCAGGTTACAAAACTATGTCCAGTAAGATCTTTTTGAGAGACAAGAACCCGGTAGGTTAATAAAAAAGGACTTAGATGATTGCCCATCAAAATAATAATGCTATATTTGAGTGACAGGTACTTGCTATTATCAGCTGGACTGAAAGTCAGCCCAGCCTAGTGTTTCTCAAAGTGTGGGCTGCACTGGTGGCAAACAGGTGCCTGGACCTCAGTCCAGGCCTGTTCAAACTCAGTGTCTAGTGAGGGCCTCTGGAAATAGGCATTTTGAGCAGACGTGCTTACCTCCTCCTCCTGGTCATCCTCCTGGTCCTGCAGCTCCTCTTGAACGCCATAGGACACAGTCTGGATGGTGACATCCTCCTCAGCTTGGCTGGGTTCTGTGCGCTGCTCTGTGGGTCCTCCTGGGGGCTCTCTGGCCTCCATGAAGCTGGTCTCACAGCTGCCTGCCCTGGGCTCCCTGACTTTGTCCCTCCCCAGTAGGCAGCTGGGTCGGTACCAGGCTTCCACGGCCAGCTGCAGGGACCCTGGGTCCAGGAGCTGGTGGGCGTGAGCAGGGCCAGCACCACCCAGGAGGTAGGAGTACAGCTTCTCCTGGCAGGACCAGCTGGGTGGGGCCTCAGGATAGGAACAGGGACCATGGAGGGGACCAGGGCTCCTGGGCAGCAGTGGGTTCTGTAGTTCACTCAAGCTCTCCATGGTTCTGGGGACAGCTGCTGAGGGGAACCTGGTCCAGCAGAGCAATTCTCACAGAACCTGTTGAGAGCAACACAGACAGACTGAGGCTGGGGCACCAGGTCAGAAGCAGAAGGGGCTGAGAGTCCTATAATCCTAGCATTTGGGAACTCAAGAGGCTGAGGCAGGAGGATTACCATGGAGGCCAATCTGAGTATAGAGAGGTCAAGGTCAGTCTGAACTACATAGTGAGACCCTGGACTCCGCTCAGAAAAAGAGGGAGGAAGAAGAAGAGGAGGAGGAGGAGGAGGAGGACGACGAGGACGAGGAGAAGGCAGCTAAGAATGCAAGCTCTGCAGTCTGACTTGGCTCAAACTCTGCTTCACCATTTGCCAAGGTCGGGACCTTGAGCTGGCTCTTCTCAGAACTCAGTTTCTTTGTCGGTGAGGTGGGGGCAGTGGTACTACTCACCTTTGAGGGTGGTTTACTCATTTATCCACTCAACACATCTGTGTTGAGCCTCAGTGCTAGGAAAATAGCAATGCGAAAGGTGAGAAGCAGGGGAGAGGGAGAAGAGAGCACCCTTCCATCCATCTCAGCTTATGGCTGAGTGTGGAAGATAATTTTTTTTGCAAGGATTATATGTTTAGTAACAGAGTAAATCAACAGAGGGAAAAAATGCATAGCCTCCAAAGCAATTAAAGAAATGCATTTTTTCAAATGGAAGATACTTCTATGACAGGTATTAAGACAAATCAATAAAAATGACAAAACACCATGCAGGGATGATTATAGGAAAACAGATATGTTTATTCAGCGTGATGGTGGAAGGGTGCTATCACTGAGTTCAAGACTTTTGGGACCCCATCTGGTAAAAGATGACAGGAAGTTTTCTGGGATGTGTGTGTTCACACTTGGCATCTGGACATCTAGACCACTGCTTCTCCATTTCCTGTCCCCCACTGTTATTCCAGCCCTTCCCTGGCCTTGGCTCTCTGGCTTCCAGTGCTGCAGAGCCCCCTCTCCCTGTACCTGCCCGTCTTTGTTCCGCTCTAGAGATCCCCCCCCCCCCGAGCCAGTCTGGGGTGATCTGTTCTCCAAGTGTTCTCTTCAGTATCACACCAGATACTCCTCTTGTTCAGGCTCCTCTTCCTCCTATCAGAGACTGATGCCAAACCCACTAGGCAGGAGCCAATCAGGAGGCATCGCCAAAGGTCAGCACCCAATGTCCGAGCAATGGCAATCATCCTTTCCTTGGCAAGTGCCGGAACAGCGAAACCCAGCAGCAGAGACTCAGACTGCTGGGAAGGCACCCAAGGACCAAACACAGCCAACATGTGACATGAACCTGAGCTGGGGGGACCAAGGCCAGCGGCCCCAGATACCAGTAAGGGCATGGACTTGGGAGGCAGACTCAAGCCCAATATTCAGACCATTTAGTCCCTGGGGCCGTGCTCTTGAAGGGAATGTGAAATGCTGTCTCTTCCCCTCTTTCCTTTTTTTTTTTTAAAAAAAACATTTATTTGCATAGAGTTTTACTTTTTTTTTTTTTTATCAGTACCGGGGATCGAACTCATGACAGTGCGCTTGCAAGGCAGGCACTTATGCTACTGAGCTAAACCCCCAGCCCTCCCTCTTTCCTTTTTGTTCCCTGGCTACTCTTAAGGTGAGCAGCTGACTCCACTCCATGCTCTCCACCACAGCATGCTGCCTCGCCACGGGCAACAGGACCAACAGATTATGGACTGAACACTCTGAAACCGTGAGTCAAATAAAACTTTCCTCTTTATGAATTGATCATCTCAGGAATTTTGTTACAGTAACAGAAAACTAACACCTTTGGGGAATACCTTTATGCAGATGAAAGAATGTACGCAAAGGTGCTGTGATTGGATAAAGGTTGGTAGGAATGAGAGTCTGGAAGAAGGCTAGTGTGGCTCAGGGACCAGGGGGAGGCATACAATGGGGTAGGGAGTCAAACTGCACAGTCCTGCTGAGCTCTAAAGGGGCTTCAGGGATCTCATCAGGGTGATAGGAGATTTGCATCCTGAAGCTTCCCTATGGCTTTGTGTGCAAAGTGAATTGGAAAGAGCTGGGCTGTGAGCACATGAGGAGTTTTGCTATGGCTTCAAGTAAAGCTGAGGTAACTGTGGCTTGATGATAGTGGAGATGGACAATACTGATCCCAAAATGCAGGAAAGGCCCTATAGCTGAGATCTAAAGAGAAGTGAAAATTAACAAGGTAAAGAGGATTGTGCTGTAGCTAGAGTCTAGCAAGTTCCCAAAAGCCTTGTGACAGGCCTTGGTGGCAGGGAGGATTTGTCTGAGGATCGAATGGGACCTTGCTTAGCTTGGCAGGTGGTCCAAGCTCATAGCTTCCAGTTCCTGTGGGGTTCAGTCTCGTAGAGGTGCACTGTAGGCTAATCTCTCCAGGGCAAAGCATGACCTCGGGAAGTTCCTGCAGATCTCAGGGCCTCTTGTGTGCCAAGGTCTGGCCCTGCACATCCCAGGCAGAGTGCAGACACACAGAAGGGACAGACTATAGACACACTGGAGGGCTGGCTGCCTTCTGTCCATCAGGCAACCTGAGCACCTACGGTGCACTGGGGAGGCTGGTTGAAGAGAAGAAGCAGCCCTTGAACAAACCCACACCCCTGAGGTATAGCAAGTGGGCGTGGGGTGTACAGGGAGGGTAGGCCATGTGTCCCCTGGGACCTCCCACTCTCCCCATCCCAGACTCCTCATGAGGCTGGATGGTGACAGGCAGCGACTTGCCCTGGTTTCCAGTCTGAAGACTGAGGCCTGAAGGCCTGATCTTGGTGCCGTGGTGAATCTGCTTGCCCTTCTGAGTTTCCTCATCTGTAAGGTGCAGGTGATATTCCCCGCCACGCCACCCGCTTGTCTGGAGGGGCCAGTGAGACAGCTGAGCTGTGTGCTATGGCTGGGCAGCAGGAGAGGCTGCTGTCCTGCAGAACTGGTCTTTCTCCCCCAGGCCATTTCTGGCCTTGAAGCAGGGGCTCTGATAATGATAGAGGTAAAGGAATGGGGACAGATGCCTGCCCCTGGGTCTGAGTATTTGGTCCCCTCTTCCCTCCTAACACCTATGAGGAAGCCAGAGGCAAAACTTGGGAAAGGAATGTTTCTATTTCTGCCCCAAGAGACATGACTGAACTCTAGAAATCTGGAAACTGAGAGACCTGAGGACAGAGTGTGGCTTCAGCCATAATGCCCTGGTGGCAGGGCAGCGGGCAGTAAAGGCAGAAGGGGGCCCGGGAGGACTGGAGCGGGAGCGATGATAGCCTGTCTTTGGGGGCAGCCTCCCCTGCTGCCTGTGTCATGGCAGAGGAAGAAAAGGCTGCCCTGGGCTCTGAGCTCTGAATCCCGCTAGGGGCTGTCTCACAGCGGAAGCGCCAAGGATGTCTGACACAGACTCACAGAGGGTGCCAAAAAGGCGACGTGACCCAAGGGCCCAATACCTCACGCGGAAGGCACAGATGGTGCTGGGGATGCTGGGAATGCCATGTGCCTGTGGGCCCTGCTGGTGGGTTAATCTGTTGCAAGTCCTACGCAGCTGTCACTCAGCGGGGACAGAAACCCCGCCCCACTCCTACCACCCTACAGTGACAGGGCATATGGGCTTGGGCTTGGGTGCAGGTTCAGCTCCAACTACTATCCCGGGGCACCAAAGTACACGGAGCTCTTGGACTCTGCTTGAGTGCAGAGACTTCTGGCAGGTGAGGGGCTGGGAGTGTCCAAGGCAGAGGTTTCAAGAATTAGGCTTGTGCTGGGCTCCTCCGGGCAGATTTCCACCAGCCTGGTGTTGTCTACCCTTGCAGACACCCTCAGCCCTATCATGCTGTCCCCTTTCCAAGCAGATGTGACTCTCAGGTGTGGAGTGAAGAGCACATGACCACCAGCCCCTGGGTTTGGGAGTCAGGTACACTGGGGCTCCGTTCCTCATCTACCTCCTATTGGTCTTTTGACCTGGCCCCTCCCGGCCTTTCCCATGAATGTGGAAGAAACGGTCACTACTGTCAATTGTGGCACTAACAGTCCATGACTGCATGCCTTGTGGAGCTCCCTGATTCCCAGTCCCCTTTCAAGAGGCAGAGAGATACGAGCATTCAGCGCCAAGAGAGCAGCCGTCACTGCTCCCTACCATCACCCTTTGGGCAGGATGAGTGTGACAAGGGACAAGGTGAGGCATCTGGTCTCCAGCTGGGTGGCACAGCCATGCAGTCATCTCCCAGCTTCCCAGCTCCCTTCCTAGCCCTGCCCCTATCCCTGCCCCTGGCCCATCCCACCCACCCTCTGGGAGTCTAGAACATGGCTCCCAGAGGCCCCTCAGTTTCGAGTCCTACAGCTGGTCTTAAGATATGTCCTCCATGCCTAGAGCCTCTGGGTCCTTCACCAAAGCACTGCTCTGTCACCATCCTTGTGGGCTGAGATGTGCAGGAGCCCTTGGGGTGGGGTGGGTAGCCTCAGGGTCCTAGTTGATTATTGCCTCTAACTCACCACTGCCCTGCACTCTGCCTCACAGGAGGCCTCCTGCCTGATGCCTCTGAAGGGGTGGAGAGATAACTGGAGCCCATAGCGGTGTTTGCAGGGCACATCCAAAGTGCGCAGGGGCTGCTGCATCCCCGTTCACCTCCTGCTCCTGCCAGGTTCTCCCAGTCAAAGGACACCCTGCCAAGCCGGGGCCTTTCCTGGAACACAGCCTGAGCACTCTGAGCACAGTGCCAGCACTTCATGCAGGAAGGCGCAGGATTGGCACAAAGGAAAAACAAGAAACTGCTTGGATGTCCAACCCCTGGAAACAGGTTAAATGGACAACGGTGCACGGCGCAGTGGTATAAGGCCTTCGCCCAGGTTTATAAAGAGTAATGACATGAGAAACGCTCATTGCAGGCTCCATGAGAAGGAAGAAAAGAAAACCATTTGGGCCTGCAGTCACCACTCCGCCAAGATGCCAACAGCGATTAGCCGCAGCGGGGAGCACAGGTGCTTTTAATTTTCTCCTTTACACCCTGTTTTTTCACTTTTTTTTTTTTTTTACAATGAGAATATACTACTTTAAAACCAGAAAAAAAAATTAGGTGCATAGATTTCTTCTGAGCCAAATTATCTAAAAGTAGTTTAAAGCTTCCCCAGGCTCCAGGTTCCTCATGGGTTTAGTGGCTGAGCACAGGATTAAAGCCTGTGCGCGCGAACACACACACACACACACACACACACACACACACACACACACACACACACACAGACTCTCACAGGTATCTTCACTTTCACAAAGTAACTCAAGTTAGTGGGTTCAGCACCCTTTCACAGCCCAGCCCAACCCCTAGGTTTCTATATAGCTGTGAGTTCCCCTTAACCCATGACCCATCCTCACCCTGTAATAGGGCCATTTTAGAGTTGGTGGCCTGATCGCAGAGACCCAGCTCCAGGTGCTGGCCAGAGGAGGGGCAGTAGGTCTCTAGGACCAGCCTTCTCTACCCCTGCTCTGGCCAGGCCTTTTGGCCTATTTCTTGGACCTGCCTTTCTCTGTCCTCTGGAGAGGTGGACAGCATGAGAAACAGCAATTCTCATTGCCACCGCTGCTGCCTGGTTTCACATGGCCTGTGTGTGCCTGCCACACTCATGCCATTGCTGGAGTACCCGTGGGTAAGCACAACTGCATAAGCCCGCGTGTGCGCATGGATGTGGATGTGCGCATGCGTGGATATGCTCTGCTCTAGAGGAAGGACACGAGATCTGGAGGTCTGAAGCTGAAAAGATTGCTTCGAACTTTGCAGTTGAGACTGTCGTCAGGGCCCTGCAAGAGGAGAGGGAGAGAAGCAGTTCTGTAAAGCCACAGGCCCTGCCTGGCTTGGTTCCTTCTGAGCTGAGAACTCAGCTGGGCCCTCAAGGTTTAAGGGTTTCCACTCCCTGACAACGTGGCAACTGTCCTGGGATCCCCTGGAGTCCAATTATAGCCCCCGGCTGGGTGCAGTTTGGCTGTGGAATGCTTCCTTATCTAGAAAATGTATGGGAGAGTCGATTGTTAACAATGCAGCTCAATAGTCCCCCGGATTCTACTGGGAGCAGAAGAACAATAGCTTACACTTATTGAGCTTTTACCACGTGCCAGGGACTGAACTGTTCCAGCTGCTCATTTGACTCCATAATTCTAGTGGGAACAGAACAATAGGACTGGGGCTTCCTCTTCCAGCTGCAGCAGACCAGCTTGCGTCACACCAGACTGCCGCCAGAAGCTGGGGAAAATAGGAAGGCATGCAGGGCTCATAAGGAAGCAAGAGCTCGGGGGTCAAAACGGCAAGATTTCCGAGGGAAGAGAGAGACATGAGCTAGACTTCTGGAGCCCCTCAATCCCCAGGGGGCTGCTCTGCCAGAGGAATTAGGCTGGGGACGGGGCTGGAATTTGAGTTCAGGGCCTGATAAAGGAGAGGCCCCAATAAACACCTTGGGAATTCAATTGAGACCTCTCTAGGGCTACACCCTGGAAACAGGAACAAACCGGAAACAAAGGACTGAACCCAGGCTTAGAATCAGCTACCCCTACCTGAGGGCAATGGTGATTTTGAGGGCAATGGCTCTCAAATTTTAGTGGGGATTAACATCTGTAGGAATTGTTACACATGGATTGTTGGATTGCACATCTTGTAGGATTCTGGGGTGGAGCCTGAGAATTTGCTTAAAAAAAAAACCAAAACAAAACAGGATCTTGCTTATATAATTTGGCTTGGCCTTGAGCTCCTTTATATAGCTCAGATGGACCTCCAACTCACAGCAGTCCTCCTGCCTCAGCCTCCTGAGTGCTGAGATTGCAGACAAGCACCACCACTCTCGGCAGAATTTTCATTTTCTAACAACATCCCAAGTGATATTGATGCCTCCCGTCTAGAAACCGTACATTAAGAACCACTGATCTGATAGTCATTGAAAGAAGAGTAAAAGAATGTATAACCAAAAGTTAGCAGATCTGAATACGAAACGATAAAACTACTTGATTGATCAAACAGGAAGAAAGAAAAGGTAGAAAAAGCACAGGTGAGGCAAATAGAAACAAAGAAGGAAGGCGTTAGGTTTATACCCAGCTGTACTGTGATCACACTGAGTAGAAATAGAGTAAAACTGCCCACAAACAGATAAAGGCAGCGTGTCAGTGTGTAACTCATTTCTAAGAAAGGCGCGTACAACAGAGAGCAAACGGGCTGCTAAGGACCCAGAGGCGGCCGGAGGACTTTTTGGGGTGACAGCTGGAGCGGAGCAGTGGCTGTATGACTGCATGTATTTCACCACGTGTACTCAGCGGTTCACTGGAAAGTCATGAATTTATCACGTGGATATTATACCTCAAAGGCCGTGAAATTTAATTTTTACATAACTTTATGTAAAATATTTATATGATGTTTACAAAAAATAAATGTAAAATTTAAAAGGACTAAATGAAAGAAAAAAAAATCCACCTAAGTACTACATAGTGACAATATGAAAACACAAAAGGGGAAAAGAATTACGAAAGTCCAAGGACAGAATGATAATAACACCCCACACTTACTAAGTTCCTGCTGCAACCCGGGCACTATTGCAAATGCTATGTATTACCTCATTTAACCCACATAGTAGCTTGAAGAAGTCTAGGCCACCAACATCTTCATTTTGCGGATAGAAACGTTGAGGTATAATAGGTTCATAAGGCTCCAGGGAAGCCAGCTGCAGAGGGGAGAGCCAGAATGAACCCCAGAAGTCTGACTTCAGAGTCACTCCATGGGTCCCAGTCGGCCATATTTACAGTGTGCGTGCTTTGTCCTTTGACAGGTTATCAAGTGCTTATTCGTTATCTCATGGGCCATCCATCCTCTTTCACACAGGGGACCCTGGGCTCTGAGCAGTTGCTAGGTGTCCTGTAGCTGGAGAGTGGTAGAGCCCCTTTGACCCAAGCCCCACTGACCAGGGTGCATGGTAAATGCATTTAACTGCTCAGCAGCGATGCCGCACCGGGAGAACCAGCAGCCCTGGCAAGTGGAGCAATGGGCTGCAGAAGAGCATGCAGCTCTCCATGATTTGCTGCAAGGCTGAGGCCCCGAGGTCTGTTTTGTGCATTACTGCACGAAGGCATCTCAGGTGCTTGGAGGACAGTCCAAAAGCAGTGTGAGGTGTGGCCACGAGTCAGGTCATCTTGGGACAGCACCTTATCAGAGCCCTATAAACTGGTGACAGCTTCAATTGACTGTGTTTCCCCCGAGTCAGCAGCTCCATATACTTTATCTCAAAACATTACAATACTAATAAGCTTATTATTATGTTTTATGGTTCTCAAGGTTGAACCAGGTCCTCTCACTGAGCTACATCCCCAGTCCTTTAGATTTTATTTTTTATTTTGAGACATAGCCTCTCTAAGTTGCCCAGGCTGGATTCAAACTTGCAATCCTCCTGCCTCAGCCTCCTAAAGTGCTGGGATGACAGGCATGTGCCAAGGTGCCTAGGTAACATGCCTATTATTACTTCCCAGTTTTCAGATGACAAAACTGAAGTTCAGATGAACTGAGGCACTTGCCCAAGGTTATGCAGTGGCAGAAACTATATTTGGACTGGAGCTTGCCTCATTCTTCAGCCTGGGCTCATTCACTACCCCTGTCACCGTGCATCTGTACACCGAAGGTGCTGAAACATGTTGGGGCTGAGTAGTGAGGAGCTGGTCTCGAATGGATTAAAACCAGGGTCCTCAGTGAAGAGAAGAAGAAATGGGAGCTTTAAGAAAAGATGAAGAGATTTGAGGTTGGTTTAGTTGCCCAGGGGTGGCTGCCTAGATAACCTTTGAAGGCCAGGATTCAGATCAATAAGGAGCCACCTCACCCATTATCGTTCAGTGCATCCAGACAGATTGCTTTTCAACTGAAAGATAAAAGCCTGAACTTCCTGGTAGGCCAGAAGATTAAATGGAAATGATTAAAATCCAGGAAAAAGGTGAGATCTTCACAAATAGGCGCTAGAGTGTCTTCCAGGACTGTGAAGTGCTGTGACCATGGAGCAGTTTGGAAAGGTATAGGGCTGGATTAGAGGACAACTGGCCTATAACCAAGAGGGCCACCAAGCCCACTCAGAGCCATCAGCTGCACCTTGCTGCATCTGACAGCAAAGGGAGAAAAAGCCCGGGGTGGGAATGGGGGTGAGGAGGGCAGAGTCAGGGAAAATGGGAAACTTAGCTTTCTTTGTTTCAGTTCGCCTCCTCAGCAACCCTAACACAATTGATCATCCTTTCTCTCTCCTCAGTCTCCAGCAGCTCCTAACTCCTCTTCTTTGCTGCCAGCACTTAATACATTGTCTTTTCTCTCACTTAACTGAAATTGTCATGGAGATTGTCAAACCTGACTGCAGGGACGTGGCCACTGCTCTTGAGGAGAAGCGGGGGTGCACGTCCCTCCCTTCCAGTCTGAGAGGGCTGAGAACTCTCCCACCACAGAGCACAGCCAAAGTGATGCTGTGTGATTTCTGAGGCCAGGTTATGAGAGGCCAAATGCCTTGCACCTTGATCACTGGTGCCCTGAGCTGTCCCGAGGAGGGCTGGATGACTCTGAGGTCACCGTGCTAGAGAGGCTGTGTGTAAGCAGAGGCACCAGTAGTGCCCAGCCTCCTACCCCTCTTTAAGATGCCAGACATGTGAGTAAAGCCATCCTGAACTCTCCAAATTGGCCCATCTGTCACCAGGTGAGCTCTGTCAGTGCCACACTGGCAGGATCACACAGCTAGCCCCTGGGGCATTCTGATCCCTCAAAGTCATGAGGTGTGATAAAATGTCTGTTGGTGAAGCTGGTAGGTTTTGGGGTAGCTCAGGCAGCAACAGATAACTGGAATGTCTTGTGACGGTGCCTTGCCCCTCTCAGCTCCCACCCCTCTCTCTCCTTCACTTCACAGTCATGTTTCTTGGAAGCATCTCACCTAGCCACTCACGGTCTCGGCAGAAAGGCCACTTCCTCAGGGAGATGCCTCTCCATCCTTAGTCTAGTTCTCAGTCCCCTGGTGTTCTGCTCTCCGCGCTCTTCCTCTCCAAGTGCTTATCACAGCCTCTATTTATATAGGTGTGACTCGTTGATTAGTGTTTTCCTCCCCCACCAGACTGTGAGCTCCAGAGGGAGGAGGACCGTGTGGCTCTTGCTCTTCCCTGCACCCCGTCACCTGGTTCATGCGTGGTAGGCAGCCAATAAACAGCTGGCCTCACACAAACAGGTGAGTGAATTGCTGAGTGAGTGAGCAGTGAGTCCTGAGGCTTTCCAGGATCGGAGGGATGGAGGCACATTTAATTCTGCACGGAAAGATTTCTCGGGCGCTTACTTCAGGCCAGCTCTTGGGATGCAAAATTAGACCCTAAGTAGCCCCTGTGATGAGGAAGGGCAGGAAATACAGCCTAGGAAATTCAGTTTCCACAGAATGGAGGGCACTGTGCCGGCAGCTGCCAGAGCGTGAGGGACCCCTATCCTGGGGTGGTGGCGGATGGTGGGAACTGGGAAGAGGCTTCTCTAGGCAGATAGCATAAAGATGAATGTTGAAGATAGAATAGGTAGGAGTCATCAGTTAGGTGAGATAACGAGAGAGGGGCATTTCCAGACAAGGAAATGCCAGAAACAAAGGCCTGGGTTGGTGGGGGGAAGCCAGGGTGGTTCGGTGCTGAGAGGAGGAGGAGAGTGAGGTGGGAAGGCCTGTGCCAGGCAGAGGAGCTTTGCTCCGTGAGCAGCAGGGAGCCAGGGATCACAGTAGTGGAGAAGTAACATGGTCCCGCCTGAGACTCAGACAGAGGGCTCTGGCTGGCAGCAGTGGATAGAAAGGACTGCATGAGAGGGGTCAGAATGAGCTAAGGAGTCCTGTTAGAAGACTACTGTGGTTTCTGCATTCTTCACAATTGCTAAGATATGGAACTAGCCTGGCTGCCCATCAACAGTGGATGGATAAAGAAAATATTGTATGCCGGTACTCAGGAAGCTGAGGCAGTAGGATCATTGCAAGTTTTGAGTTCAAGGCCTGCCTGAACTGCATAGCAAGACTCTGTCTCAAAAAATTTTTTTTATTATACACAATGGAATATTATTTAGTCATAAAAAGAACAAAATACTATCACTTTCAGCAAAACAGACAGAACTCTAGGACATTAAGTAAGGAAGTAAGCCAGACACAGAAAGACAACTATCACACATTCTTTTATGTATGTGGAAAACAAAAAACCAAATTGACCTGAATGTAGGATAGTGACTACTAGAGCCTGGGAGATATTGGAGGGGAGCGTGGGTAAAGGGAGGTAAGGTGATGTGTGCTAGAGCAAAGTTAGGTGGAAGGAATAGGCTCTGGTGTTCCACAGAGCGGGTGACTATCATTCACAATAACCTGTTCCAAGATGCTAGTTCTCTATGATGAATGTGATCATTATATATATATCTAAAATGTACCAATAAAATCTGATTTAAAAAAATAACCTATTATATATTTTACAAGAGAGGAGCTCAAGGGCTCCAAACATGAAATAATAAGGAGAAGGAAATGCTGACTACCCCGATTTGATTAGTGCACATTTTATGTATGTACTGAAACATCACAGTGAATCTCGTTAATATGTACAATCAAGCAGAGATAGAGAGACAGAGACAGAGAGAGACAGAACTAGAGAAACTACTGTAGAAGTATAAGGAGGAGAGGATGGGAACCTGAACAGCTCTGTGGCAGAATGGCTGCAGAGGAAGTGTACTAGCTGAGGAATACACAGAAGGCTAAATGAGCAGGAGTTAGTGGTTAACTAGAAGCAAGACAGGAGTCAAGAATGAGTCTCAGGGCCAGGCATATAACTCAGTGGCACAGCGCCTGCCTGGAAAGTGCAAGGTCCTGAGTTCAATTCCTGGTACCAAACAAACAAACAAATAAAGAAGAATGAGTCCCAAATTTCTGGCTTTGCCAGCCAAATACAAGGTGATGTGATGAACTGAGACAGAAAGACTAGAGAGAGGCTGCTCATTCTAGAGCACAAAGACCACCTCTTTTCCTTTGTAAAAAGAGTATCAGTGGGCCAGAAACACTGAAGAATTTCTGAGCTCTAAATAGCAGATGAGATTTCTTGGTGAAGAAATTAGTGCAAAGAAATTTGCAACCCCAAAACCTAGAGGTAAGGACAATTCCCATTCAAAGAAGGAACCTATTGAGGAAATAAACTTACCTGACTCCAGCAGAGCTCCATACCAGCTGCCTGTTCTAGTTAACACCTTCTTTCACTCATAAAAATGAATGGACAAAAAGAACAATGAAAAACAACTATAGAAAATAAAAGTGAAAAATTTAATAAACAAAGAGAATGATCTCAATAAGATTCTAAAATTATTCAAGTTATAGCAATGATCTTTAATTTTTAAAATTTTATATTCTTGGAGATGTACAAGAATATCGCATCTATAAAACAAGAACAGGTTGCTATGAAAAAGGAGCAATCCAGAAACATAAAAGTTTTTGAAAATAATTGCTTAACTTTTCAAAAATTCAGGGGAGAGATTGAACAATGGAATGGACAGAGGGCTTGCACTGAGCTATATCTCCAGTGCTGCTGTTTTTTTGTTTTGTTTTGTTTTGTTTTGAGTCAGTGTCTCGCCATGTAGGTCAGGCTGGCCTTCAAATCACTATGTAGCCCAAACTGGCCTCAAACTCAAAGTGATCCTCATCCATCAGCCTTCTGAGTGTTGAGATTACACACATGTGCCACCACTTTGGCATCTAGTCCTTCTCTTTGTTTATATTTTGACACAGGTCTCGCTAAGTTGTCCAGGCTAACTTTGACTTTCCATCCTTTTACCTCAGCTTCCTTAGTAGTTTGAGTTACAGGTGTGCACCAATATACCCAGGTAATGACTAATCTTTTAATGTAAAAAAAGTTAGTTATTAGAAATTCCCCAAAGCAGAACAAAAATACATAGGACATTTGAAAAAAGACACAGAACATATGAAAGCATAAAAGAGGAGTACGAGAGGTCCAACATCCAACAGGATTTTCAGAAAGACACAACAGAGAAGACTAGAGGAGAAAAATAATAATTTAAGAAGCTTCACATTGTACAGTATAAATATATATATTTATTATTTGTCAATTTAAATTAAATTAAAAATAGTTAATGAAGCAGAAGCAGGAAGTATTTCATAAGTTTAAAAAAAAAAGAATATTTAGACTGAGAGAGCTCACAAGTCCCAGGCTGGGGAAATGAACACACACACCAAGAAGCAGGGTGAGGAGAAGTGGGTAAGTTTGCCTTTGGGATAGCAGGAGAGAAATTCTGCCTGGCATTTAATATATGGAACAAGCCCTGCATAATGGTCAGGGCTAGAGAGAGGTCTGAAAATCACTGAAGGACCTTTGGAGAGGGAAGAAGAGAGCTGAGGAGGGGACTAGAAAGGAGAGGGCAGGGGAGGGAACCCAGGAAGGATGAATAAAGCCGATGGAACCAGCCTGCGTTTCCACGGGAGCTGTCTGAGCTGTCTCCAAGGCAGACTGAAACTACCCTCCTTTCCATTCTTTGCTCTTGTGGGCTCAGGTGGGCCAGACTGGTTTTTCCCTAAGGAAACATCCACCTGCCTGGGTGATGGGTTTTTGGCTGACAAGGGTGAAAATTGCTGGGAGGAGTGGGATGATGGCTGCGCTACTCAAATTAGTCCATTTTCAGGTGGAAATAAAATCTTTGTTCTTGCTGAAACAACCTGTCTCTCAACTGAAGCAGCTCGTTCTGAACTACTTAGAAGCAAACAGCGCGTCTAACGGTGGGAGATGGCACACCTAATGGCGAGGTAGAGCAGGGGGCCCTCACTTTTGGTTCAGTTTGGTTGGGGAGGGGACAGTAAGGATGGCAGTTACAGGGAGGAGTGAAAAAGAAAATAAGAGAGGCAGTGGGAGAAAAGAGGACAGGGATGAGAGCCAGTCTTTACTGTCCCTCAGCTTGCAGTGGAGAGGACCCTGCCCCAAACAGAGTGCACCTGAACCTGGAGAGGAGAGGTCTGCAAAATGCAGAAGAAGGCTTTGAGAACTGGGGTGTTTCTTCTCCTCCAAGTGAAGATGCTGTCTTCTATGTCTTTCTCCCTGGAGTGGTATACTTTGGAGCTAGGGGTCCCTCTAAGACCCAGAGATGAATTGGTTTTCAGACTTGAAAGTAATTAAGAGCGTCCACATCTCCAGATATTCTCTGCCTCTGATATTTTGTGTCTTATAGGGGAAGAGATATGCTTATGTGTGTTTCAATATTTCAACTGAATTCTTACACATACAAACACACTTACATTCTCTCTCTCTGTCTCTGTCTCTGTCTCTCTCTGTCCCTCGGTCTCTCACTCACACACACAATTTCTTAATGACCATGTTGCATTTATTCTTCCCTTTCCTTAGCTTCCCTGCCTCCTGACCTAAATAAACAAGATTACCCCCTCTTCCCTTTCAGAGGGGCCAGAGTAGGAACCGCAGAAAGGGAGAGGGTAGCAGGGGACACAGGAAACTTCCAATGAGTGGTAGTTTCCCCTGGTTGGGAGAAGAGTCTTATGGGGTCTGCCTGGGTAAGCAGGGATGCCCTGAACCCTGAAAATTTGGGGGTGGAGTAGACACCCAAAGAGCTGTATATGGAGTGTATTGTTCTCAGCCCAGCAGCAGGCCAGCTGCCCCATAGACCAGTTCAGCAGAAAATAAAACCCCATTCTAAGCTTGCTGTGGTTGTGCTCTCACTTTGTTGTGAGGGTTAGTGACTGTCCATTAACTCCTGAGAGCTGATTCTTGCCAGTACTGCATCAACAGCTGGGAACCAGAAAGCGCTGACAAGGGGAAGGGGGGCTGGTCCCCCACCCTGGCTGGGTACTTACAGAGTAAGTCAGGGAGGTCGCTAGCATGGCTTACTCAGCTCTGCCCGAGTGCCAATTAGCTAAGGTTTTTCTGAGCATTGGCCAGGCCTGCCACAGTTGAGGGAAATTACTGCCAGAGGAATTCTTTTTTTTTTTAAAAATAAAAAGAGAAACCTCTCTACAGAGATGGCTCTTTCCTGACTGTCCTTCCAGTCTCTCTGAGATAGATGCCAGGGTCCCTGGGAAGAGATGACCAAGGGTAGAGTTCCTGGCCAGTGGCTACTCACAGGGTTTATTGGTGGCAGAGATTGGCTCCTGGCTTCTTGGTTTGAAGGCAGGAATCCTACCAGCTCAGCTATTCTGTATGCATATGTGACTTTCCCAGGAAGATATGGCAGAGAGGATTCTTAAGAAAATACCAGAGACATAAAATGATTTTTCTTGGTTCCTATTGTTCCTTTCCACTCCATTCATAAAATACAGCTTATCACTGAAAGGCTACTAAGTTACTCTTCAAGCCAGGTGAATGAAGATGGCATCCTGTATTTCCAGAGAACTGGGTTCAGGACAACCTCAGAGAACCCTACAGAACATCAATGACTGGAATCTTAACACTCATCTGGTCCAATGATTTTCTTTTACAGATGAGAAAACTGAAGCCTGCAGAAGGGAAGGGACTTGCCTGCAGCAGCCAGAGGCAGATCCAGGGACAGAACACTGGGCTCCTGATTTCCAGTCAAATGCTTTTATTTTGATACATTTTCACATTTCATACCCTTATTTTACACCCAATTACTGAGTCCTTAGTATCTTCCAGGTGCTATGG
The DNA here is from genome assembly GCA_004027455.1 of Hydrochoerus hydrochaeris. Lineage (NCBI taxonomy): Eukaryota > Metazoa > Chordata > Mammalia > Rodentia > Hydrochaeridae > Hydrochoerus > Hydrochoerus hydrochaeris. Next base: position 48,013 of record PVLA01006185.1, on the reverse strand, counting down.
GGGGAAGGGTGTGGAGGGAAGCAAAGAGATGAAAACAACGCAATCCCTGCCTTCAAGGAGCTATTTCCCTAGATCTATGATTCTTGGGGTGGGGGGCTGAGTCAGACTCTCACCCTATATTATCTTCTATAGGTGATGATGGAGAGGGAGAAGGGGGAGAGGAAACCCTTTTATCTGCTCAAGAATTAGATTTTAAGCTTCACTGATTTTAGGAGCTCACAGAAGCCAAGGACATAGAGAGCCTTGGATGAAGGGGGGGGGATGACAGTGATGGGGTCACTGCCAGCAGGCCTGGCTAGGGGATGAGAACAGGGATTCAGCCACACTGGTATGGAGACACAGTTAGCAAGCCTGTACCTCTGATCAGGTGCAGTAATTCTCTGAGTCCCAGTGCAGTTCCCTGAGGTGAGAAGAACCTCAGAGTTTGCATCCTCAAGTTGAGTGAGGGTCAGAGAGACTGGGTAAGGGCCCAGCCAGAGCCTCCTAGCCCTGGGCTCTATCACTAGAAAGAGTGGGGAAGGAGTGTAGGGCTGGAGAGCAGGGCTGAAGCTGTGTAAAACAATGGCTGTCCACAGTCATAAGCCAAGTCTTACTCTACATAGTTTTATTTTGATCGGTATATTCTGCCACTCACAGAACTCTGCTCTGAAGAACTGGAAGCACTTTGCAGCCCCGAATGAGCTCATTCAACACACTCTTGCCAGAAAGCAAGAGAACTCCAAATGGAGGCTCAATCTAGGGTCATCCACATTCTAGCACAGAATCAAAGGCAGGACTCAAGTTTCCCCTTCTTTGTCCTCATGTACCAAGGACACACGATGCAAAACTGGCCTCCTTCCATGGGAGTCAAGAGGGCCACAGGAAAAAACAGGTTCTTCTGACACCTCCCTTCCTCCCCTGGAGAAATGGGTTTGTCAGTTCTGAGACATGGGCCCTTTCCTTGGCCCTAGGGCCATTTCCGGGGCAAAGAGATCTCAGAGTAGGGGGTGATCACAGCCACTCCAGTCACCCGGTGACCAGGCTTGAGGAGAGGGGAGCTTAGTGAAGCCCGTTCGGATTCTGCTAATATCGCAGAACCTTGGTGAGGACCAGGGTACCAGGGAGTCTGGAAGACTCTCACCTGTGTTCCTGCAACCAGTGGGCTCTGTCCCATAGCTGCCTGAGGTTGGGTTCAAGGCCTGGTGGTGTAAGGTCAGGGTGCCCGGTGACTGCCATGGTTCTGGTCCCCCAGGCCCCTCCTAGTGTCCCCAGACTTCGTCGTGAGTGCTGAAGAGCGCAGGCAGAGTCAGGGCTCCATCCCTGAAGGGGCTCCCGTTCCCCTCCCGGCTCTGCGCGCCCGCTGCGCCCCCCGGACGGCCCCTTACCTGTCCCGCTGCGGACGGTCCCGCCTCCTCCGCGGGGCTCGGGGACCAGGCAGGGGCCGGCGAGCGACGCGGTGGCGCCCCCGGAGGGCTCCCTGGCTCCCGGCCCCGCCGCCGCCGCCAGCGCCGCCGCCGTTCAGCACCGCGGACAGCGCCCGCCGCCCGCCCGCCGCCCGCCCCGCCCGGCGCGGTCCTGGGAGCCCCGCATCCCGCCTGGGCCCCGCCGCCGCCGCCGCGCAGCCCTCAGCCCGGCCCGAGGAGGCTCCGCGCCGACTTGGGGAGCAGCGAAGAGGGGCTCCCTCCCTCTCCCCGCGCCCGCCGCCGCCTCCCTCCCGCCTCCGTGCTACGCGCTCCGCGCTCCCTTCCACCTCCGGAACCAGCCCCGGGCACTGTGGACCCGGCTCCCGGGAGGGCGGAGCCCGGGGCGGGCAGCGGAGCCCGGGACGCGCGGCTGGAGCCGCTGCTGCCGGCGGCCCGCCCTCTGCCTCAGCCCCTCTGCTGCCTGCCTCCCCGCATCCCCCAGGCGATGGGCGGCCCTTAGGCTGCTGGAAGCTGTCGGCGCTCCTAGGCTCCTCAGCCTGAGGTACAACACCGATCTGCCCCAGAAAGCAAACAAACAGGAAGTATTTATTGAGTGTCTACTATGTACGATAACACCCTGCCAGGTTATCTTGTAAATCAACACGATCTCATTTAATTTTCTTCACAACTCTAGCGGGCGGGCGGGCGTCCCCCCACCATCCTTTTTTTTTTTTTTTAATTTTAACAAATGAGGACTCTGAGCTCACAGAGATTAAGTCTCTGATTTGGTGATAACAGTACTGTGCTGGAAAGTACGCAGGCTTTAAAGGCCATGGGCCCAAATTCCGAGGCCACTGTCCCATTTACTTACTTAAGCAAGTTACCTAACCTAAAGTCTTGGGTTTCTCATAGGCAAAATAGGGAAACTGTATCCATTTAGGAGGGGTCATATGAGGACATGACAGACGCTGGTACCCAACAGGCCCTGAGTGGGGCGACTCACTGACTCAGTTCTCACAGCGGGAGGCTGGAAATCTGACCACAGGTCTTCTGGCTTCCCTGTCTCCCACACTGCTCCTTTCTCTCCGCCCCTCCCCACCCTCGTTTTCCTTTGTGGTTGGCAGGGGTGGGGGGTGGGGGTGGGATCCCCATCTGAAGTGCTGGATGAAGCTGCCCTTTCCACCCCCACAAGGTCTTGCCTCTCATCTGGATGGGGGAGGGAGAGCAGTGTCATCTTCTGAAGTTATGGAGGAGCCTACAGGTGGACTCCAGAACAGGCTACCGCTGGGGCTGGGACTGCGAGGTGCTGGGAATGGAGCTCTGGCAGTGAGCCCCTTTCTTCCCCCATCCTTCCTACCACCCAAAGAACCATGGCACACTAAGTGCTGGGCTGCATAGGACAGCAGAGCACTCCCTTCAGCTCCCAGCATGCAGAGGAGGAGTCAGGAACTCCCCTTCCACCATGAGAGGCTTGGGTCTCCTCCCCTCCAGATGGGCAGGGGACCCCTCTCCCCGTGTCTGTCTTGGGGCTGGCCTCGGTGTTTAACCTGTTGGGTGTGGAATACCTGCTTGCTCTTCCTGCCCTTGCCCTGCTAGAGTATCAGCCCCTTGAGGCCAGGAAGGCTCTTAGATCACACAGCATCTACACAGATCCCTTTGCTTCCCTTCTGTCTGCGCCCTTGCTTTCTTCTGGCCTCCTCCACGCAGGGGGCTCATGACCTTGGCCTCCCTCTGTTTCTGCTCCCTACCCTGGCTTTGTTCCACACCCAGGCTGCTTACTGAATTACTAATTGAAAAGGTAATAAAAAAAAAGCCAATGAAGCAAAAGCCATACACATATTCCAAATACTCATGTTGATAATTACATGCTGCTGCCCAGAGGAGAAGTTCAAAGTGCAAAGGCCCTGGCCTGGGTGCCAGGAGACCTGGCAGCTGGTCTTGCCTTTGTGCCTAACTGATTGTGCAACTGAAACAGTCACTGATATCTTCTTGGACCTTTGCTTCCTTGAATTCAAAGCCCCTTCAATCACTTTAAAGAAACTGTAGGAATAGTGAACAGCATATGAACTTTATTACAGAGAACAGTGGACTAACTCAGGGATGGGAATTTCTTTTAAGGAAAGTACCTTTGATCTCTCACCAGATATACTTGGTGGTTTCAGGGACTGAGGAATCTATAATTATACAAGTTCCCAATCCACTTTCCACTCCCTCTCTTTATCCCTTCTTTCCTTTCTTTATTAACTATTGTCTGCCATATAAGGAAGGTCAGCTTCTGTGTTAGATCCTGAGGATAGAGAGTAATGAGCCCAGGTCCAGGTCTTTGAAGAAACTACATTGAAGGATTTGGGGAAGACACTTCAGCCAGTTCATGGAGTTAGAATGATGTCTTGCCTTGGAAAAATCCCAGGAGACTTCCTGGAGGAGGTGGTATTTGGGCTGAGTTTTAAAGGATGAGACAACCAAGAGGCAGGCCAGGAAAAGAGGGGGTTCCAGCTAGGATGACTGCACTGAAGTGGGGTGGCTGCAAGACAGGTGAGGAAGCTACAGCAGAGTCCAGGAAAGAGTGGTGAGAATTTGAGCAAGGTCAAGTCAGCAAGAGGGGGAGCAGGTGATGGGGTTGAGACAGAGAGGAGAGATTAACTGTGGGAGACGTGGACAGGTGTCAAGTAGTGCTGGGGTCTCTTGTTTCTAGGAAGTTGATCCTTTCTCTCTCTCTCTCTTTCATACCAAGAATCGAACTCATGACCTTGTGCTTGCCAAACAGGCACTGTGCCTCTGAGCAGGAGGGGAGCAAATGCTGCAAGCCCCGGGGGCTGTTGCTGGACGTGACACCCCACAGAATGGCCAGACTTTTGTACTTTGTTTTAAAATTTTATTCTCCAATAAAATTGTGGTGCACTCCTGTAACCCCAGCACTCCGGAGGGTAAGGCAGGAAGATCACTGTGAGTCTGAGACCAGCCTGAGCTACATAAGTGAGTTCAAGACCAGCCTGCATAGGAAGACCCTGTCTCAAAAAAACCAAAGGGAGGGGGGAAAAGGGAAGCAAAGAAAAAATCATTTATCCTCCCTTTATTTAGTGAGGGTGAGAGGGCTGGTGGGGATCTTTAACGCTCCTCCAGTCTTACCTGTCTCCCTGGAAAGGGAAATGTCTCCAGTTGGCTCAGGATTGCTCAGGGAGGCAGGGCAGCCCCAGAAAGCCCACCTAGAGGGGGCAGCAGGTTTCTTGCTGGAACAGACCAAGGTTTATAGATAAAGAACAGAGTAGGCACATCTGGAAGGAGATGCCCATGTCCTGTTCCCCTCCCAGCTCTCCTACAGTCCCCAAGCAAAGTGCAGCATCGATGCATGTGCTTTGGTTGAAGTCAGCTTGGGCTGCTAATCTCTTTCCACCTGGGGACTTCCTTTCCTAAGTTTTTCATGCATAAACTCTTAGTTCTTTTTACAAGGGGTTGAGTTCTTCACAGTGTTCCCTGGGGAATGTAAATCAACACCAAATATAGGGAGATCTACTTTGGTTGCTGCTTTAATGGAAAGAGACGATCCCCTTAAGGGGGAAGGTGAACCCCACCCCAGTCTGGTGAGCCCAGTGCCTCTCAGTCAAGCTCATGAGCCAGGCTGCATGGCTGTGACCTACACTATCCTGGGGGAGGGGAGGGGAACACTGACAGAGGACAGGGACAGGTGGGCCTTTGAGCTGCCTATTAACCAAATCCCATATATGGCTCCAGAATGTGACAACCCTACGGAGGAGTGCATTTGTGGGTCTAAGAAAGTAATGGGAACCAAATCTTGACTCTGCACCCAAAAGAGAGACCTGAAAATCCTCACTGCTTCTGAGTCAGGACCTTTGGTTAGAGATGGACCTCATGCCCTGCAGTAATGTTCTTAGTCTGTCTGTTACATTTCTCCTTTGGCATGGTGCTTTGGAAATACGTTACCAGCTGCTCACTTCCTCTCTCCATGGGAGATTGCAAAGCTGAAGATGAGCTTTAGAAACATACTGATTCATTCCAGGGAAAGATGAGAAGAGGTCTCAGCATTGGTTCTGCCTAACTCCCTGCTCTCCTGCCGGGCACATGCTTACTCAAGGCTGGGGAAGGGAGTGGGTGAGTTATTTCAATTCTGAGAGGCTGGGCCAGAGCATAAGGCAGAGGAACAGAGCAACCCCAGACTTCACAGCTCAGAGCTCCAGCACCAACTCTGGCTTCCACAGGCTGCCTCGGGGGCATGTGAGCATTTGCTCACTGGTAGGGAAACCTGAACGGTTGGCACGCTCCCACTTTGGCAGAGCAGACATGTGAGTGTGCGTGTGTGAGGGTGTAGGGTGCTGGGTGAGGAAGATCAGCAGTGGCAAGCAGACAGAAGGGTTCTGTCACCTGATGCAGTAACAGAATAACAATGCTTTTTATTTGCCTCTCATTCTGCAATTGTGGGAGCACCTGCTCATTTGATTTTCACAGACATGCATCATCCCCAGTTTACAAACAAGTCCTGGAGAAGCTACTTTCAACTTAGGAAAAAAAATAATCAGAGATTAACGCCAAGTCAAAGGAAAAGAAATGAAATGAAATGGATGCACGATTCCATGCCCTCCCTGCCCTTGAAGTCAGAACCAGCAAGGTTGGCAAAAGGAAGCCCTCTTTGCTTTCACCTTGAACTAGGACATTGAAGAGAGGGTCCCAAAGTTCTGCAAGGCATTCAGTGGAACCCTCTAAAGAGGGCTAAGACTCAGAACCTAGGACCAACCGTGTGTGTGTGTGTGTGTGTGTGTGTGTGTGTGTGTGGCCTTTGATCCACTGGTGACTTTCTGAGCTAGGAAAAACTTTCTCCTTCTCTGTGCAGCAAGACACCTTCCTAATGCCTCTGCGGTAGGAGTGTCTGATGTGCAGATGAGAGACGTGGTCCTTCTCTCCCGCCCACTGGCTGATTTGGGGACAGGCAGCTGGAAGACAAAAGGGTAATTGGCACTTAAAAATAAAACATTCCTAGAGAAGCTGGGGACACTTCTCATTCGCTTTAGCATAGGAACAGGAAGAAGAGAGCCCATCCAGAGAGCCCGCTCTGTCTCTGTGTCAGACACTTCTATCTTTTAATCCTCAAAATAATTCACTTGGGTTCTTTGTACCGGGGACTGAACTCGTGACCGTGTGCTTGCAAGGCAGGCACTTATGCCGCTGAGCTAAAACCCCAGCCCCAACTGAGGTTGTTTTAAATCAAGGCTCATAGAGGTTAAATTAATGTGCCAGATTCATATCTTCACCAGTGACGGTCCTGATGCAGTAGCCAATCTCCCCTCCACCCCACTCCTTTCCCCAACAACCCCATTGGCCTCATTGTTGTTCAAGAGACTAGACTGGGACATTTAGTGAGCGAGCAGGAGAAGAAACGGGAGGACACACCCTCAAGGTGCGGAAAGAAGCTCTAGACACCTGGCATATGTTTCACAGGTGGGATTGGACGGCACCAGGTCCCAAACTCTCCCTTGGGTCACGAGGCCGCACTTGTCAAACTCAAAGACTGAAGAAGGTTCTAATGCGCTTCCTTCATCCGGGTCCCTTTTGTTTTTCTGATGTTCCTTTTGAAGATCCCAGTCTGACTCACCCAACAGTAAAGGGTGAGGAAGTGACAAGCAGAGGAAATTCCACTGGCAATCTAAGCGCAATAAAACAGGTGACATTTACTGAGTAACTAGTATGCCCCAGACAGTGTTCTAACTACTTTACATGAATCATCTTATTTAATTCTAACAACCCCGTCAGGCAGGTCCTCTTGTCATCCCTATTGTACAGATGTGAAAACAGACAGATAATTTATCCAATGTTCCATGGCCCTAAGGGCAGGTTCCAATTTGGGCAGCCTGGCTCCATGGCCTCACTCTTCAACCCTACACCATATTGATGCATAAACTTGCCACATAAAATAGCCATTGCAGAATTCACTACTGTTGTAGAAAAGTTGGAATGCACATGCATGTCCAGCAAACAGGCAATGAGTAAACAAATTTTTAAAATATTTTTTAAGACCATGCGATTACTTGGAAGAATAGTTTGTGTTGTGATATTAAGTGGGAACAAAGCAGGTTACAAAATTGCACATATACCACAGCTACCAGTGTGCAAATCAACACAGAAAATGTCCTTAGAGGAATGAGAACAAAATGCTATAAAGTGTTGTCTCTTGACAGTGGAAACTGTGGCTCCCTTAAATATTCCTCTAAATTCCCTGCAATATATGTGCACTCCTTTAAAATTATTTTAAACATTAAGTAAAAATAAATACTCATTGAGTGAATGGCCCATACCATTGGTGTCCTTTGAGACCCATCTCTACTCCCAGCAGAGACAGTGATGGGGTCGGGGTGACATCGACCTCTGGCCTGCCTCAGTGGGAGAATGACAGCAAATGAGGTCACATCTCTCAAGGATTATGCTACCCTTCGAGCCCTAGTGATCCTTATGGCAAAAAGGAAAGCACGGAAGAAAGCGACAGGGAAGAAGCAGAGGGCGGGAAGCAGAAAGGCGGGGCAAAGCAGGAGGCAGAGGGGACGGCTGGGGGCACGGGGAGGAAATAGAAGAGAGCCGGCATCTCAGGAAGGGCAGAGCTGGTAGGGGAGGAAGTGAGGGAGTGATGCAGTGAGATAAAGAGAGGGCAGGAGAGAGAGAGGGAGGGAGAGGATGCATACTGGTAATAGATTGAATTTTTTTCATCTGTCAAGGTTCCGGCTAAGCTGTAGCAGATTGTCCCCATGTTAGAGAACCCATTTTCCGCAGTTAAATGCTGCTTACATCCAGGGGAGGATTTCCCAGGGCTTGCAACTTGAATCTTTTCTCCTAGCTGCCTGGCCACCCCCATCCTCACAGTTCCAACCAAGAAGGACTCCGGGGACTATAGCCATTGCGATTTGCCAGGAACAAGTAGACCTATCCCTGCTACAATCAACCAGCCCCTACTGGAAGCTTTGGTACCAATGGACATGAGTCAGAACATAAACACTGGGGTTAGTGCCCAGTGGTCGCAGAGCGCTGTGTAAAAGACTGTCTAAATCTCCCAACATTATAGGCCAAAACATTTTTTTTTAAATCTTGAAAAAAAAAATAGAGGCTGGGGATTTAGCTCAGTGGCATAAGTACCTGCCTGGCAAGCACAAGGTCGTGAGTTCAATCCCTGGTACCAAATAAATAAAAATCTTGGAAGCCAGGCATGATGGCACACACCTGTAAATCTCAACTCTTGGAAGGCTGAGGCAGGAGGATCACTGTGAGTTCAAGGCCAGCCTGGACTACATAGTGAGTTCAAGGCCAGCCTTGAATGTAGCTGACAAATAAAACAAAACAAAATCATGGGACAATGTGAGACCTTTAAGGGTTATCTATGGAATCCAACCACAGGGAGAGAAATGAGGCTCATAGACAGGAAGACTTGGCCAAGGCCAACAACTGGTTGGCAGGAGAGTTGAGCATTATGATTTCTTACCCAGTATAATGACCACTTCTGAGTATTTTGTTTTCAAGAGACTTGCTGTGGATATGATTACCCTCTTTTACTCTCATGTTGTACCTTGGAGTAGATCACCAGGAATAAGTTCCATTTTTTTTAAGGTAGCAAAGCAGCAGCTCAGAAAAGCATCACTGGGATGACAACTGTCAGTTCTGAGCTCGAAGTTAATATTCTTAAGAACATGCACAAGAGGGTTTCCTCAGTCATTCACCTTGTGGAGAACTTCCAGCGCTGGGAGAACAGGAGCAATGGTAACTTCCGAAGTTTGCTGGAGTCCTCTGGTCAAAGAGCTTCCTTCCGCAGCGTAGTGGGTGTGGGAGCCACAGAGTGTGTGTGTTTCTACTGTCATGCTCTGGTTTCTACTATAAAACCATATGTAGTGGTTGATGGATTGTGTCAGCTTGAGACACTTAGAAGCTTAACTAAATCAGTAGCAGTTCTGCACTCTAGGGTGTAGAAGACCTATCCTAGGGTGGCTTATTGCCTAGATGCTATAAAAAGAAAGGAGGAAGAATGGATGAGGTTCTGTTCTTTGGAGGAGCTCCAGTCTTCACCTTCGGCTTGGATGTCATCTCTTGGCTTCCAGGGCAGATTCTTCAGCTTCTGCCTCAGATCCTTCAGCCTTCTGAAGGATCTTCAGACTTCCTGTGTAGACTTTTCAGCCTTCTGGTGTAGCCCCTTTAGACTTCTGTAGCAGACTCATTGGTCTGCTGGTGCAGACTTGCATGGGACACTGGTGCAAACTCCAGGAATTGGGTTGAATCTTTTGGCCTCTGGTGTGTGGACACCTGCTGCATGCTCCCTCATCCAACTCTTTGGTTGACACTTGTAAGCCAGTCTTGTGATTTCTTTCTTTCTTTTTTTTTTCTTTTTTGGAATCAAACTCATGACCTTGTGCTTGCCAGTCAGGCACTTATGCCACTGAGCTAAATCCTGGTCCTAATTTCTTATACTTTCATACATCTCATGTTATATCTGTTTTCTCTAGAAAAACCTTGACTAATACAGATTTTGGTACCAGGAGTAGGGTCATTGCTTTTATGTTGCCTGGCCATTTGGCTTAAGAGACTTGGAAATTAATTTAGAAAGATTTTGAGAGACTGGCCAAAGACTCTGCCCCTGTATGCTGTAAACTATATTGGAGACTCTGGTCTGAGCCCAGAAAACCAGAGTACTGATGGAAATGCTGCTGGTTAAGATGAAGCTCAGGAGGCTTCCACTGAGGACTGCATCAGCTGCTGGAGTCCAGGTAGCACGTTGTGCAGGTTGATCTGCATTTTACTTGTGTTTAGCAATATTCCCTGGGTGGCAGAAAAATTTCAGTGCAGTCTACTGTTGGGATGGTAGCATGGTTTCTTCTGAGAGCTGGTTCACCAGATCTATGTTGGAAATTTAGAGCAAAGAATGAGTAGAGTAATTTAAGACATTTGGCGAGAAAGAAGACTCCAGTGGAACTGTGGGTCGCAATGATGAAACAGAGGAGAACATAGTTGTTTAGAAGAACAGCACAATGGAAAAATGAACTGAAGTCTTTCACCCGAAGAGAAGAGTATATTTGAATTGCGGGAGATCCTTGTTTTTTAGTTTTGCCATGCCAAAGTTAGAATTTAATGGGAAGCAAGGCCTGTGATTGTAAATTTGATTTTAATGTTTTTATGTGTTTGTAAACAGGTTACTTAATCAAAGTATTGTGTTCCAACCTTAAATTTTGGTCACCCTTTGAACATTTTGCTTTTGGTGTGGGAATGAGTATAATAAGAATTATATATATATGTAATTGTTGTATTAATGTAAATCTCAATAGACCAAGACATATTAACTTTCACAAATTTGCCGCTAGAAACTATAGTTTAAGGAAATGTGTATGGTTATGAAGTTGACTAGGGGTGGGTTGTTATGGATTAAAAACTGGTGGTCAACTCAACACCCACTGAATTAAATCAGTGTGGTGCTGAGTGTAGATGGCCCTGAGGGCTGTTGCCAGCATAAGGGGAGACATGGAGAGGAGAAGAGAGGTGTTGTGGGTTCTCCTACGTGTGGTTGTTTGGAGCTGTTGGTTCCCCTGGAGGAGCTTGTCCTGCTCAGCTTCCCCGATATGAATTCAGTCATTCTCATTCTCAGCTCATGTGGTTTTTCTTGGGACCTTGTCACTGAGAATGGCTGCTGTTCACTCTGGAGAAGCTCTGGTCCTTACTTTGAGCATTGCTTCCTGGCTCCAGGTGGGAAGATGTGTGCTGTTTAATCTCCAGGAGGTTTGTCACACTGGCTTCCTGATATGTTAGCTGTTCTCATCAGAGGAGCTTGGGACCTCATTGTCATTGAGGATGGCTGTGGTACTTTTCCGGGGAGCCCTGGTCCTTATTTTGAGCATTGCTTCCTGGCTGCACTGCAGAACCCTCCACCTACTGGCACAGATCCTTCACCCTGCTGGCATAGACTTTCTGGCTTCCACTGCTGACTTTTGGGCCTTCCCAGCACAGAGAGCCATAAAACAGACTTACATGAGTCATTGTTGTGGGCTCTAGGCCTCCAGTTGGACTCATGGGAGGCATTGTCATGGACTCTAGGTCCTCAGCTGCACTTATGCAGGACATTGCTATGGGATCCAGGCCCTCAACTGGATTTTGTTAGGTCTTTAGTGCTGTAGACAGATTTCCCATGCTTTCCTGTGTTTTACTCTGGGTGACCATCATAAAATAATACTATAAATTCTGTGTCCTGTATATAATTGTTCTCCTTGTAACCCCTGACTGCAACACCATCTGTATTGCTGCACTTGTGATGTGTGAGGATAGCCACTGATTGAGCCTTTACTGTGTATCTTCAGGGAATAGGGTAGGTTCTAGGGCTGAAGGGGATATAAGACATGGCCCTGGTTATCAGAGAAAGGATTCTTTTAGCAGTGGATTAAAGCCAAGCACATACAAATACCAAGAGATGATAGGTTGACAAGTTTGGATTTCCTCACAGTTCCTGGAGAGCTTGGTGTGTGTGTGTGTGTGTGTGTGTGTGTGTGTGTGTGTGTGTGTGTGTGATTGTGTTTCAGTTTCAGCACTGTGAATTAAACTCAGAACCTCAAACTTGCTAGGGAAGCCCTCTACCACTGAGCAACATACCCAAACCAAGTGTCCTGCCTTTCAACGCACTGTTCTTCCCCCCTTGAATCTCTTATCCCACTCCTCTGCCCACCATTAAAGCTCAGCTTGGCTGTCTCCTTCTCCCTGTCTTCTCAGCCTGGGTTGGATGCCCCTTGTTTGGCTTCCTGTAGTAACCTGTATTTTCTCTACCATAGCACTCATCTCTCTCTCACCTGATTCTGGGTTTCTAGGAAGAAGATGGGGCTGTGTCCTATCCCTGGTACCTAACCTATGCCTGGCATAAGTAGAAACACAATAGACATTTGTTTTTTGTTATTGTTCTTTTTGTCTTTTTAAAAATTTACTTTAAAGAGAATAAAACAAAGCAAAGCAAAACAAGACAGAACAACGCAAATCAGAGCAAAATAATGCAAATAACACAGGATTTCAGAACAAGACAACAGGAAATCAACAGTGGCTACTATGTCTCTTGTTTTATTCGAAATAGTTGTCCATACCTTCACACTCAGTAAGTTAATACAAATCAAAATAATATAAAAGCAACTAAAATACAAGAATGAGAGCCTTAAGGGCCTTCAAAACCAGACACTAGGAAATCAATAAGGGCTACCATAATGTCTCTTATTTTCTTCAAAATAATTGTCCATACCTTCATACATATTGAAATGAAATAATTGAAAACAGACTAAAACCAATGAAAACCAAAAATAAAATTATTATTGGACTTCAAAACAAAATGATAGGAAATCATCAGTGGCTACCATTATGTCTCATTTTCTTCAATGTAGCTGTTCATATCATCACACATAATAAAATCAATTCTTGTAAACTTTTTAGGTGAAGTTTTAGGCATGTATAAGCCTATACATATATCTATCTTTTTTGCATTAGAGAGAAAAACAAAAGAAAGCAAAGTATAAGAAAAACAAGAAACAAGAGTGAAATAAATAACTAACAAAGCCCAAAATAATAACAATGTAGGCTTTCAAAACCAGGTGGTAGGAACATAACAAGTTTTGTTGTTTTGCATAGTTATCTTCAAAAATCTTACTCAAATTACCAGATATAGTCATGCAAAATTGACCTAATCCTATGGATGTTAATTATTTTTTACAAGAACTAATAGAGTTAGTGGTACAGTCATTTTAGTAATCTTAAGTGTATATATACAAATTTATATCTTCTTTCTTTTTTCTTCCTTCTTTTCTCCTTTTCCTCTGTCTGAGTTATTTTTTCCTCTTTGAGCAGTTTCTTACCCTTTCACAATATTTACTGAAGATTTTGTATCTTGTTTACTCTTTCAGTTTCTTACTAGAAAAATATATAATGCTTCACAAATTTGCATGTCATCTTTGTGCAGGGGCCATGCTAATCTTCCCTGTATTGTTCCAATTTTAGTATATGTGCTCCCAAAGTGAGCACTGTTTTTGTCTTTTTGACACAGGTCTCACTGTGTAGTTCAGGCTGGCCTTGAGCTCACTTTGTAGCCTAGGCTGGTCATGAACTCACAACGATCCTCCTGCCTTAGCCTCCCAAGCGCTCAGATTACAGGCGTGAACCACCACATCCTGCTCTGCAATAGATATTTGTCAGATAAAAAACAACAAACCTGTTCTAAGGCCCTCTGTGATACATTGCATTGATTTCAGTAAAAGGAGGCTCAATCTCACTGAGACTGGAATGACTCCACTTAGAAGGGAAGGAAACCACCTCACTACACCCCTCTTTGCTCCTCAGTGACCTGGTGGCAACTCAAGCACATTTTGTTAGGATGACTAAGGCTGACAGGAGTCCGGCAAGAGCTCGCTGTCCATTCCTGACAAGTTTGCCCCTTTACCTGGTTGCTGGGCAGGTGAGGCTGGAAAAATCTAGTGTCTGGGCAACACAGAACAGTCAGGAAAACAAATTAGCCATAAGTATTTGCAGATTAAAATGGCAAGGAAACTTGATGGAAACAAACATTCAAAGGACCTGCCAGGCTTTTAATAATGTCAGAGGAGAAGAGCCTGGAACCAGCTGGAGGAGAAAGATAAGAAACACATTTATTTCCTTTCCTAAGACCACATCAACTGTCCCCCCACTCCTGCCTCTCTACCTTGTGTTTTACTATTAGAAAACAATTGGTTGCTTTCCTCAGGCGAGCCTGGTCGTGTACTTTTCTCTCTAAGCAGGAAAAATTCATCCATAACATCCCCATAATCCTTCACAGCCTTTAAGGCTCAGTGTTGCTGTCCGTGGTGCTGACATCACGGACCCACACCCCATCCCACCCCATCCCCGTCCCCACCCCCACCCCAACCCTACCTCAGCCTCCCCGAGTCTTCTAAATCTTAGGGCTTCTCTCACAGATGACACTGTGATGAATGGTAGGAAGACACTGAGTTGTGGACACAAACAGTCTGAAATCCTCTCTGAAAATACAGCTCTACAATCTATGGTTTGAACCCCCTGGAGCTACTTACTTTTCCAGAATTCAGCATTTCTCCGATTTTAACAAGGTGATGTGATATAGTGCATTGTGATAAACCATGCAAAACCCTGAGTGAGGTTAGGAGCAGCGCCATCCAATCAAACCAGTCACTATTTCTCCAGTAAACTGTAGGGCCAGTCCTCCCTGTGTGATCAATAAGGACATTAAATAACCTCTTGACTGTTCAGGTCATACGTTCAACTCAGACTAACAAATAAAAGCAGAGCTGGGCATGATGGTGCATGCCTGTAGCCCAGAACTCTGGGAGACTATGGCAGGAAATCCCAAGTTCAAGTCCCTCTTGGGCATCTAGGTAGTTGAGATTGGCCTTGAACTCACTATGTAGCCCAAACTGGCCTCAAATTCATGGCGATCATCCTCTCTCAGGCATGCACCACCATGTCTAGCCTATATATTTTAACTTTAGAAAATTATACAGGTAGCTTGTAATTTCAGCACTTTAGGAGGCTGAGGCAGGAGAATTGCAAGTTTGAACTCAGCCTGGGAAATTTAGCAATTCAGAAGACCATGTCTCAAAATAAAAGAATAAAAAAAAGGCTTGTAGCTCAAGGTAAAGCCCCTGGGTTCAATCACAAGCACCACCAAAATGAACAAAGAAACAAACAGTAACAATTGCATACAAAGTAGGGAAATGAAGAGTAAAAGTCTGCTCTTACTTTTGCCTCCTTGACCAATTAATGATTTATTGTAGACCTTCCCAGAAGTATATATGTACCTTTTAGTACAATAGATCATACACAATCCACCATGGCTTTTTATTATTATTGTTGTTGTTGTTATTTGGCCATAGTAACGTATTTCTCCATATCTGAATATAAAGAATATCTTTTTTTGTTTTCATTATACTAGTTTTTTTTAAAGAATAAAATGATAAATACAGTATGCAGCCATCAGGGAAAGGAATAAGTTTCCAATTACTATACCCTAAAACATGTGAGCATGGCTGTTTGCTTTGGAAGAAGCACATCACAGTGGCTAAGAACTTAGAGCTAGAGTAATAGGAGTCAAACCTCTAGTGGGTCTCTCATAAACTCTGTAAGTTCAGATAAATTCATTGCTCTCAGCCTCAGTTTCTTTATCTGTAAAGTGGACTCAGTCATGGTACTTTCCCTATGGAGTTGTATAAATAGGAATAGGCAATACAGTTAATGTGATTTGTAAAGCGCCTGGCAAAAGGCTTTCAGGGACCGTTTCTATAGTATAAAGCGCCTGGCACAGAGCAAGATAGTGTAGTTCAAATCTGAAGCAGACACACTTTTGCTGCTAAAGCAGATGTGTCAGAATTTTTCTAAATCTGCAATTGTATCAGTCAATCTGTAATTGATAATGTTGAAATGCACTTTGAATTGTTTATGGTATTGGGTATTGAACTCAGGGCTTTCACACTGAGCTACATCCCCAGCTCATTTTTATATTTTATTCTGAGGTAGGATCTGGGAGTTCTAGGATTACAGGCATGCACCACTAGGCCCAGCTAACTGAGTTTTTATTCTGGAAATTGAGAAGCATCCTGCCCGTCTCAGCAAACCACAAATGGACCACGGTCGAAACAGTTTGGAAGCCATTGTCCTTGGTTTGCTGAACCGCAGCTCCTGCCACAGGAGAGGAGGCCAAGAGTTCAGCTGTGAAGCCCTGAGATTCAAGTTAAGAAGCTCTAGCTCTAAACCTGCTATCACTTTGCTGGGAGGCTTGGACAGATAGTTTCTTCTCATCAGAGGATTTCTACACCCCGTTCAGCTCTAGTATTCTAGGCTTCTGTTCTGATTCTCAGGATTCTGCCTATTACTATTTTTGTAACCCCCGATTCCCGGACTATACAAATGTGGAGGCCAGAAACTGCTGTTTTTAGAAATCTGCTACTAAGTCTGCTTTGCTGTCTGATCCACTTGAGAAAGCAGAGTGCTTCCTTAGCACTGTAGGCTCTGGAATCAGAAAGGCAGGTTCAAATTTTGATTCAACCACTTAACTGGGTTTATTGCTTAATCTCTCTGAGTCTCAATTTCTTCCCTTTGTAACCTGGGGTTAAATAGGACCATCAGTGCTAGATCACTTGTCTAGTACATGTGAGGTTCCTGGGCTCATCCCCAGCCCTTTGGTGCAGGGGCCTTGCTGGATGAGGTGGCAGCATGTGCCAGTAATCCCAGCACTTGGAGGCTGAGACACAGGATCCCTGAGAGCACAAGGCCAGCCTGGGCTACAGAGTGAGTTCGAGGCCAACCCAAATCTACATACTAAGACTCTGTCTCAACAAACAAACAAGCAGACAAACCACAAACAAGAACAACCTCCCCCCCCGACCTTAACGATAGCACCTGTTATTTTGGGTCCACGCGTTTACAAATTTCTGTTGAGTGTTCACTGGGAGCCAGGCTCTGTGCTAGGCTCTGTGATATAATTATGAGGAAAACCAGCTGTGGAGAGAAAACAGCAGGTGAATAATCACATCAACAAATAAAAATGGAACTGGGCCAAGTGCTACCCTCAGTGGCAGCAAGCTTCACGAGAGCCTCTAGCACAGCGGTCTGCCGGAATGAGGCATTTCAGGGAAGGTTTTTCTGGCCAGGCCTTTAAGACTTTGCAAGGAAGGTACAGGTCTGGGGAAAGTCTTCTCTTAGTCACATTTACTATTTCACAGCCCTAAAGAAGACATCCCCAAGCGTAGCTGTGTTTATGAGTCAGGCATCTCTGAGCCACAGCAGGCCAAGGCTCTCCAAGTTTTGTTTTTGATCCTCGTCTAAGCAGGAAACAATGATTATCATACTCAAATCGTTTCACGTTAACTTTCTGCTTTGTGTATACACCAAAGTCGGTCCTACTTCAATATACCATGCCACGGTAGCATTTTAAATAACCAATATATACCAAGACAATGTAATTTTTTAAAATCATTCAGAAAGTCCAGAAAACCACATATCAATTTATACTACTTCTGAGTTACATTGAGCACTAAAGAATGAAGATACCTACCTAGATAAAAGGGGAAGTGGGATGTGCAAAAGTCCTGGGGTAGAAGATAAAGAAGTCCAGGGAGACAGGTGGGAAGAAAGTAAAAGGAAGCAAGGAGCCAAGTGAAGGTAGGAAAAATAAGCAGGATCTAGCCCATATCATTTTGTTTGCTGCTTATTTATTTATGTAGAGACAGTCTTGCTGTGTCGTCCTGGCCAGCCTTGAACTTGATGTGTAGTCTAAGCACACTTTCTGACTCAGCCTCCTGAGTGCTGGGATTATAGACATGTGCCACCACACCCTGCTCAAATTTTTTTATTTTAAAATTATCTAAAGGCTGTTGAGGGTTCAAGTGGAAGACTCTGAGCAGACCTGCTTTTAGAAGAGATCTCTCACTGACAATAGATTTAGGGGGTGAAGTTCAAATTCCAGCTAGGAGGCCACGATTGTGATCCCGGAGAAGTAACGGTGATTTAGAACAGGGTAGAAATGAGGGAACTGGAAGTGAGCAGGTTCCCTGGGTGTGGTGATGCATACTCGTAATCCCAGCTACTGGAGAGGCTCGGGCAGGAGGATCGCAGGCTCAAGGACAGCCTGGGTAACCATGAATGTTCATTTAAAAAATTGGAAGAGCCCACACAAACATAAAATGAACAGAGTAGAGCTACCTAGGAGATAGAATTAAAGGAGTTGGCAAGAGATTAGATGGGGTGGGGCGGGCAGGGGAGGGGAATAGGACTCGCAGATGCCCAGAATGATTCATGACGGACAGACTGCTCCGCTGTGTGGAAAGAGGACGAAAGTTCAAAGGAAATGAGACTGGAAGACGCTCATTGCATTTAACAACATAGAAATTGGTGGTGACAGCAGGAGCTGTGGGTGTGGATGAGGAGGGAGTGGGAAGTGTGGAAGAGATCACCACTGGGATGGGGAGGCCAGAGACTGGAGAGTAACCCCGGCGATGCACACAAAATGCCGAGGACAGGGCTTGGCTGGGGGAGGCTGGAACGCAGGGTGTTGGCCTCAGAGAGGGTGATAGGAGTGTTTTGAAGCCGGGGCACCTGACTCCGACGCATCCACATGACAGTAGAGAGACTTGCATTCTAGGGACATAACAGTCAGGTGTGGTGGTATATATGCCTGTAATTCTAGCACTCAGGGGCTGAGGCAGGAGGTTTGATGTGAGTTCAAAGTCAGCTTGGGCTGCATAGTGAGCCCATCTCAAAACCAAACCAAACCACCCAGACCTGATTTATTCAGCTCAGTAGTTGCAAATAATGTTTTACCTTGAAATTTCAGAATATTCTTTAGTTAACCAAAATGGGAGGACAGTTATCCTAATGTTGGCCCAAAATGAGTGAGCTCAGAAAATAAGCTGGGTTCCAATGTGTTAAGATAGAACATATTTAGCTGGGCATAGTGGTGCATGTTTGTAATTCCAACACTTGGGAGGCTGAGGCAGGAGAATCCCTGCAAAATTGAGGCCACCTGGAGCTATATTGTGAGTTCAAGGCTGGTTTAGCTTGAACTATGTAATGAGACTCTGTCCCAAAAACAAAACAAAACATCCCACAAAGACATGTTTAAGTGTGTATGTAGTTTCTTTTTTAAAATTATTTTTTATTTTAAAGAGAATAACATACAACAAAACAGACTAAAACCAATCAAAACAAAGCAGTGAACGTGATACAGAACTTTGAAGCAGGATAATAGGAAATCAACAGTGGCTACCATAGTATCTCTTGTTATCTTCATAATAGTTGTCCATTTCATTGGACATAGTAAAATCAAATAAAACAAAACAGAATAAACCAATCAGAACATTGAATAAAGCAAAACAATACATTGGAACAAAACAAAACAATGAGAACAATATTGGATTTCAAAAACAAGACAGAAGGAAATCCCCCATATTTGCTATATTGCATACTGTTGTCCTCCTAATAGAGGCTCAGACTACCGGCCTCAGGTCTGCAAAGTCAAACAAATAATACAGCATTTAGTTGTTTTTGTCCCTCAGTTGCTATCAACTCAGTCTTTCCTCTGAATCTGCTGCCGGTTGCTTACAGAGGAGAGGGCTGGGAAGGGTAATTCTTGATTCTCAGCCCTCAGTCCACGTACCGGTCAGGTCACGGGCAGGGGGAACTGGCTTCTCTCTTCCTGGGCCTTGCATGGTTTATGCGGCTTGCAGGAAGGGTGAATTGGCTTCTTGAAGCGATCCTTCCAGACCCAGCGTGGCTTCAGCCAACTCACTGGAGGGGCAGTCTAGCTGTATGTAAAGAGATGTGGGTACACAAATATTTATGTATTTAAATCTCACTTAAATTGTTTTACAAATATATGACACATATGCTTTATATATTTTTTCATTTATTCCTCCAAACAACTCCATGAGATAGTTATTATTATCTCTTTTTAATGTAAAAGAATTGAGGTTTGGAGAGATCAAGTCGACCTCTGGTACTGGAATGTGAGCCAGTGGTAACAAAATGTCTAATCACAAAATGCAAAGAAAATTCTCAGAATCAAGTGGAAACGTTTGTGTCAGAATCCTAACAAGTATACAAATAAAACTGGAGGTCCAGGAAGGGACCTCATGCACGTACACCTGTTATTAGAATGCACGTACACCTGTTATTAGAATGCACAGACCTGTGAGGGTTCATGTGCACACGTGCTGTCCCAGGAACCTTTTTTCTTCTTTTTGAGGCAAGGTCTCACTATGCAGTTCAGGCTGGCCTTGAACTCAACTTTGTAGCCCAGGATGATCTTGAACTCCAGTGATCCTCCTGCCTCAGCCTCCTGGGTGCTGGAACTATAGACATGCATTGTACACCCGGTCCTGCACCAGGGACTCTTGCCAAGGACTCTCAGAATCACAGCTCACCACATGAGTCACCAGGATGGCAAGAACATGCATGAGAACATGAGCCTGACTCATGGTCCCTGTTAATGAACTGGCGTCATCTCTGATAAACCCCTGGGATCACTATTCTCTTGGTTTCAAAAGTTCTCTCTTAGGCTGGGGATTTAGCTCAGTGGCTTATTAAGCCCTTGCCTGGCAAGCTCAATGTCCTGAGTTCAATTTCCAGTACCAAAAAAAAGTTTTCTCTTGTGCCTTTCAATCCTTCCTCTTGCCCTAAACCACTTGGTTATGCTGTGGGGCTCTGCAGCATCCATACTCTGGGTAATAATCTCTGCTACTGTCCATGAAGTCCAGTATTCCTCAGAGAATTCTGTCTGTTATGTCAGTTGACATTGGATATAGTAAGTAACCTTTCCCTGAATGTTCACGGAACATTCTGGATGAAACATTTTCAATGGATCGATGATTTGGCAAGTAAGTGAGGAAGGGGTCTCCAGATCAGGAGTCAGGTGGCTGAGCAGACCACGGTGTAGCTGTCACTTCTGAGTACCGTGTCTCAATCTCAGATTGTAAATTTGAGACTTTAAAGATGTCCAGGAGACAAAGACTGAGTGTGCCAACGTCCTTGTAATGTTTGAGAACAGACTAAAAATATTATCTAACTTTAGAGTTCAATAATTTAAGCATAGGGAAATTTTTTTTGAACAATTACTTCTAAGGTAACAATATGTAATGTATCAACTAGTGATGATTTCTTAATTTTTTTTTAAAATTCTATATTATTTCTACTCCTTTTTTCTGTTTTGCTTTTTTTTAAATTAAAAAAATGGACCTCAGACCTGAAAAAAAATCTTTTTTTCCTAACTAGTTATTTGTTTTGTTTTGTGCTTTGAGACAGCATCTGATTATGTAGCTCAGGTTGGCCTAGAACACATTATGTAACCTAAATTGGCCTCATAGCAATCCTCTGTCTCACCCAGCCCTAAAATAATCAATTTGATAACAACAGAGGACACATCTCGCAAGAAAAAATGGAATGAGAAAAATCCAGTTAATGCAAAAGAAGTCAAGAAAAGAGAAATGAAACATATAAAAGTGAAGCACACGGAATGTACAAGACACGATGTAAACATTAATCTAAAGATTGTTATTGAAATTGTGTCAAATATGGATTACATGCTACTGTAAAAGATTTTCAAAATAGCTTAATGAACAACACCTAGACAGGTCCAAAATACAGACAGATCCAAAATACAGAAAGGAATATAAAATAATACTCTAGGGAAACACCAACCCTTGTCCCTCCAAAGAAAACTCCAAAAACCATCTCATACTTACTTTGTATTAACACCAAAGTAAATTTTAAAGGAAAAATAAAAGGTAGCACAACCACATATAAAGGAGCCACTGTATAGTAAAAGGTGAAAGATTTATATGCTCTGAAGAGAAATCAGAGTGTGAATCACTGCATAGTGAGGAAAAGCTTAATTCAGTACACAAGCAGTAACAGCAAAACTTCCAAACTTACGTGTTCCTAAGAACATAGTTTCAAAAAGGGGAAGAGAAATCACAAAATTACAAGGAAAAGTACACAAATCCATTGCCATAGGGGAGGTTTTGTTTGTTTGTTTGGTTTGGTTTCTGTTTTTATAGCACTGGGTATTGAACCCAAGGCCTTCACACTAGGTGACATTTCCAGCTCTTTCCTCTCACCACCACTAGAAAGGGCCGCCTTAAGTCACCGAATTGCCCAGGCTGGGCTGGAACTTGTGATCCTCTTGCCTCAGCCTCCCAGGGTGTTGGGATCAGAGGCCTGCTCCACTGCCCTGGCTGTAGTGGGAGATTTTAACATGTTATTTAAGACTGATAAATTAAGAAAACAAAAACCTCAGGAATGTGTGGGTGATTTGGAAAATACAAGTAACAAGTTACTTGTTAAAATACAGAACATGAACCCCAATAAATACACCAAAACAAAAATGTATTATGTGATTCAAAATATATACCTAAATAAAATACACCAAAACAATAGTATAAAGGTCAAGAGTGGGGAAATAGAAACACACTATGTAAGGTGTTTTTATTTGTTTTATTTTGTTCTTTTGAGACAGGGTTTTGCTAATCAATTCAGGCTGGCCTTGAACTCACTATATAGCCCAGACTGGCCTCAAACTTGCAGCAATCCTCCTGTTTCAGCCTCCTGACTGGTGGGGTGAAAGGTGTGTGCCACCATGCCCAGTGAGGTTCTTATATTCCATATGAAGTGGTAGGACATCATTGATAAATTGAAAATGCACTGTATCATAATCTCCAAGGCAATTGTTACTGAACTTTGGGGTGCTGTAGCCTCTTTCTAGAAGTGTTTTCTAGATTCTGTCTGTTCTGAGCAAAGAACTGGTCAAGTGAACACAAGTAGCAGCTGAGTTTTATTAAAGGTAGGGAAAAAAAACAGGCTCTATAGAGCAAGTTCAGGCCAAGGAAAAGTACACTGTATGGCATGGGGTGAGCCACCACACAACTGTGAACACAATGGCAAGAAGTTGAGGTAGGTGGTTATTTTTTATCATCCACTGCTCAGGCTGCCATCAGATCCAGGCATCCTATGGAAAACCTGCTCAGTGCAGGCCTGGAAAACTGTTCTATGCTTCTGTCCTTGGATTTCATAACTCATATGTCACACCTATTTCCTCAACCAGCTCTGCTGCGCCTAAGCTGTCTCACAACCACTGATGTAACAGAGTTATAGTTGATAAACCAACAAAAAGGCAAAATAGAAACAAAAATATGCAGTTGGTTGGGTGTGGTGGGTGCACACCTGTAATCCCAGCACTTGAGGGGCTGAGGCAACAGCACCACCACATGTTTGAGGCCAGCCTGGGCTACATAGTGAGTTCAAGGCCAGCCTGAACTATAAAGCAAGGCCCTATCTCAAAAACAAATAAGCAAAAGAACAATTAATTCAAAACAAGCAGAAAAGACTAAAGAGAAACAGACAACACAAGTAGAGCTGGAGATACAGGTGATATAGTTCAGTGGTACAGCACCTGCCTGACAAGCAGGGTCCTGAGTTCGATTTCTAGTACCAAAAAAAAAAAAAAGATTACATCAGAGGGGACTTTTAGCCAGGGGTGGTGGCTCATGCTTATAATCCCAGCACTCAGGAGGCTGAGCAGGAGGACTGCTGCAAATTCAAAGCCATCCTGGGCTACAAAACAAGTTCAAGGCCAGCCTGAGCTGCACAGTGAAACCCTGTCTCAAAAAAAAAAAAAAAGTAGATAATAAATGCTAAGATGATAAATGATACTTTAAACCTAACTATATGCGTTAACAAAAGCAAAACCCAATGTATTAACCATTGTCTCTCTCCTATTTTGTTTTGGAATGTATCATAGTTTTTGTTTTTTCTCTTTAAAATAAAATAAAAAAACTATATCAATAATCAAATTATCTTGCTTGCCTTTAAATGACAGAGTTAGATGAGATTAGATTCCCTCCCACCCCCTGGAACTGGGGATCAAATCTAGGGCTTCTTTACCACTGAGTAACAGAGACAGAGTCTCAGAATACCTAACAATAAAGCTTTAAAATATATAAACTGTGTTACAGTTGCAAGAAGAAATAGACCCATTGATTATAGGTGGGTTTTTTTCAAAACTGGAGCTTGAACTACAGGGACACTAACACAGCCTATTTGTTTATTTATTTAATTAATTTACTTTTTTGAAACGGTCTCACCACGTAGTTCAGCATGGCCTTGAACTCACTACATAATCCAGGCTGGCCTTGAACTCACAACTATTCCACCTCCCAAATTCTGGGATTATAGATGGGTGCCACCACACCCAGCTGCTATTTTTATTTCTTATTTTGAGGCAAGGTCTTCCTAAATTGCCCAGGCTGGCCTCAAACTTTCTATCTTCTTGCCTCAGCCTCCATAGTAGCTGGGATTATAGGCTCATGCCATGGTGCCAAGCTTGTAGTTGGAAATTTTAATACCTTCTTCTAAATCCATTCAGGCCATTTACAAAGATGGATCATATTCCAAACTATACAACAATCTCAATAATTTGAGAAAGATTCTAGTCATGTAAAGTCTGACCATAACAGCATTGTTACTTTATAGAATGTGATATTAGGAATCAACAACAGACATAGATCTAGCAAAATCATCATATATTGGAAAACTAAACAATACACTTCTTAATAATCCATGGATTAAAAATAAAACTAAATCAAAAGAGGAATTAAAAAGTAGTTTGAATCAAGCAAAACTGACAATACAGCAAATTAACACTTATGGGATGCCATTAAAACAGTACTTAGAAATCAAGTTATATCATTAAGCACTTCCAGAATCGAGTGAAAAACTCAAAATGAAGACCTCAGCTTCCATCTAGGAGAAGAAGAGCAAGCTAGGTGTAGTGGCAGACACCAGTAGTCTCACAGCACTTGGGAGGCTGAGTCAGGAGGATCGCTGTGAGTTTGAGGCCATCCTGGGCTACATGAGTCCAAGGCCAGCCTAGATTACCTAGTGAGACTCTGTCTCAAAACAAACAAACAAATAAACAAACCCACAAAAAAAGGGAAAAAAAGAAGAGCAAATTAAACCACAAATAAAAAGAAGAAAGGAAGTAGTAAAGATCAAAACAGAAATCAATGAAATAGGAAAAAAAAAGAAAGAAAGAAAAAGAAAGCTCAAGGAAACCAAATGCTGGTTCTCTGTAAATATCAATAAAATTGATTAAGCCTTCAGCCAGAAAGAGGGAAGGCAAAAATTAGCAACACAAGATAGTAAAGAATTATTTTGAATGATGTTATACCAATAATTTTGGTAACTTAGATGAAACAAGTCTCTTAAAAAACAAAACTAGCAAAACTACATGAAAAAAATAGGTAATATGAATATCTTTACATCTGTTAGAGAAATTGATTTTGTAGTTAAAATGGTTTCCACAATAAAACTTTAAACTCAGCTGGCTTCACTGGTGAATTTTATCAAACATGTCATGAAGAGCAATCTCAATTATACAAACTCTTCCACAAAATGGGAAAAGTAGGAACAATTCCTCAATCAGTTTATACACACAGGGTTACTCTAATACCAAAATATGACATAGAGGGATGTAGCTCAGCGGCATAAGCACCTGCCTTGCAACCATGCAGTGGTGAGTTTGACCCCTGGTACCGAAAAAAAAAAAAAAGAAAGAAAGAAAAAGAAAAAGAAATATGACATAGATTTTATAAGAAAACTACAGAAATAAATAAAAAAATTCCAAATAAAGTTTTAACACATCAAATCCCACACTATATATAAACAGGATAATATAGCACTACCTGATAAAATTTATCTCAGAAATACAAAATCTGTTTAAGTTGTAAAATCAGTCAATCTTGTAATCCCAGCACTTGGAGGTTGAGGCCAGGCCAGACCCTGTTTGTTTGTTTTGTCTTTATGTGTGTGTGTGTGTGTGTGTGTATATGTGTGTGTGCGCGCGCGCGCATGCGCACGCGCATGCACCAGGGATCAAACTTACAACCCCCACACTTGCCAGGAAGGCACTTACGCCACTAAGCTAAAGGCCAGGCCCCATTTTTTTGGTTTTTTTGAGACAGAGTTTCACTGTGCAGTTCAGGCTGGCCTTTAACTCACTGTACATACAGTCCAGGCTGACTTCACACTTCAAGAGATCTACTTGCCTCAGCCTCCCCAGTGCTGAGGCGACAGGCATGTGCAACCATGTCCAGCCCTGTTGTTTTGTTTTGTTTGAAACAGAGTCTCACTACATAGCCCAGGTTGGCCTTGAACTCACAGTGATCCTCTTACCTCAGCCTCTAGAGTGCTGGGATTATAGGCATGTGCCACCATGCCCAGCTGAGATCCTGTTTTTAATTTTGTTTAGTTTTGTACCATGAAGCTAACTCAGGACCTCATGTTTGCCAGACAGGTACCTTGCTGCTGAGCTATATCCCTGGCCTCTAGACCCTGCTTATTTGGTTGTTGGTTTTTCTTTTTCTTTTTTTTTTTTTTTTTTTTTGTACTGGGGATCAAACTCTTGACCTTGCACTTGCCAGACAGGTGCTCTGCTGCTGAGCTATATATCCCTGGCCCTCCTGTTTTTAATAGGAGCAAAGGAGGAAAGTTTTCAATGGATGCAGAAAAAATGCTGTGCGTGGTCCAACACCACTCCTCATAAAACCCTCAGCAAACTAAGCAAAAGGAAAATCCCTCAACCTGAAAAATAAATCTTTGAAAAATCTACGGCTGTACTGTACTTAATGAAAGACGGAATGTTTCCCCGCAAAGATCAGGACGGAGCATGTGTTTATCACTAGTCTTCACCATTGCTGTAAGTTTTTGTCAGCACAACAAGGCAAGGAAAAAAAAAGCCCAAAAGGAATTTATGCCAAGAACAAGTAAAACTATCACAAACAGGAGGACTAGCTATGCAGAAAATCTGGTGGACTTTACAAAGCAGTGTACTCATACGATCTTAAAGAGCAATGCATGGGGGCTAGGAGTGTGGCTCAGTGATGCACCAGCAAGGAAAAAGAGAAAGAGATCAATACGTGTAGTTCATTATAGAAAAAGCAACTATATTTCCACATACCATCACTGAGCTAGTACTACTTGAGGTTTTAAATACCCATATCATTTACAAGATCATCAATCATAAGAACAGAAACAAAATGAACTTCTTACAGGCAAGTCTGACAAAATGTTACTGAGAGAAATTAAAGAAGACATAAATAAGCAAATGGTAAATGGAACCTTGGGCTCTACAAATTTATCTATAGATGCACTGGGTTCCAGTAAAACTCTGGCAGTTTTGGTTTTTTTTTTTTTTTTTGGCAGAAGTTGACAAGCTTCTAAAATTTGTAGGCAAAGATAAAAGGCAGAGAAGAATCAAAATATCTTTGAAAAGGAAGATGTGAGGGTGGGGGAGGGAGCACCACCTGATTTCAAGACTTTTAAGGCCATGGTAATCAAGACAGGGTGATGTTGGCATCAAGATAAAAATACACATCAATGGGGGGAGGGGGAGAAAAGAAATATACATCCATGATAAAGAATTCAGAATCCATCAATATACTCACACAGGTAGGGACAAATGGTTTTTGACAAAAATGCAAAATGTAATTAAGAGGAGAACATTCTTTTCAACTAACAGTGCTAGAACAATGGAGCATCCATATGTAAAATGAATATATAAAAAATTTAATCTGCTAGTGTTATGGATTGAAAACTGGTGGCCAACTTAACACCAGCTGGATTACATCAGCATGGCGCTGGGCGTAGATGTTCCACCTGAGGAAAGTTGCAGCATAAATAGAGATGTGGAGAAGGAGAAGCTATTCATGTTAGTTGCATTAAAGCATTGAAGTGTTGAGGTGTTGTGGGTTCTCGTACAAGTTGCTCTTTGAGCAACGAGTTGCTATTTGGTTTTCCTGGAGAAGCTTTGGTCTTTACATTGAGCATTGCTTCCTGGCTCTGGAGGGGAAGATGTGTGTAGCTTAGTCTCCAGGATGAACTCTTCATGCTGGCTTCCTGGCATGTACTCGACTGTGCTTGTCGTCAGAGGAGCTCACGGCCTCTGTGTTGCTGAGGATGGCTGTGGTGCTTTCCAGGACAGCCTTGGAATTATTGTGAGTGTGACTTCTCGGCTCCAGCATAGAACCTTAACCTACCAGCACAGCTCCTTCACCCACTGGTAAAGACTTCCTGGCTTCCACTGCTGACCTCTGGGCCTTCCCAGCACAGATCCGTAAAAGAGACTGGCGTGAGTCCTTCTTGTGGGCTCTAGACTTCCAGTTGGTCTCGTGGGAGGCATTGTCATGAGCACTGGGTCTTTATCTGGATTCATGTGGGACATTGCTCTGGGATTCAGGCCCTTGGCTGAATATTCTGTCTTTAGCGTTGTAGATAGATTTCCTGCATTTTCTTGTATTAAGCTTGGGTGACATCATAAAAATAATATTGTAAACTCCATGTCCTTATTCTAATTGTTCTCTGTATAACCCATGACTACAACAGCTAGGCATGAGGCATATGCCTATCACCCCAGCATTCTTGGAGACAAGTTCAAGCCCAGCCTGGACTACATATTGAGTTCAAGGTCAACTTGGACTCTATAGCAAGATATATTTTTTTAATTTAAAGAGAAACAAAAGCATGTAAAGGGTAGAGATAATACAGAATTTTAAAAAAAGATAAACAATAAGAAATCACTAGTCGATAAATTACATATTGTCCTCTTAGAAATAGTTGTTCAAGTTACAAAATTAAAGCATACAAAGTAGATAGTCAAACACTGAGAGTGTAAACAGCTACACATGCTTGAGTCTCTACATGTATTTCTATCCTTTCTGTATTAGAGGGAAAAACAAAACATAGCAAGACAAGACAAATTCCTATAAAAACATGAAACCAAAAAGTCATATAAAACCACAGTACAAGGTGATCTATAATGATTACTGTGTTGTTTCTTATTATCTTCAATAGAATTGTCTATATCATCAGGCATAATTGAATATAGCAGTATAATTGAATATAGCAGTATATAACAATATTAGTAAAAATAAAACATTGTAGACAGTATAAAACTTCAAAGGCAGGTAATAATCAAACTGTAGTGGATATTCTAGTGAATCTTGTCATCTTAAGTGCAGTTGCCTATACTCTCAGACTTGATACTATCAATCATAACAGCTTTGAATAAAATCTATCAATGCAAAACAGTGATCTAACAAACCAGATTCAATTACAATCAGTCATGGTAAAACAATGTAGGTTTTACGGAGCTTTAGATTAAGTTAATAGGAAATTAAGGATGATTACTGCACTATATCCTGTTATTTTCAGGATTACTGTCTGTGCCCTCAAATCTAGTACAGGTAGAATGACTAGAACAAAATATAATACATCTAAGCAGAGTAGTGTGAGTAATGTGGGTTTTAAATCCTGGTGCACTAGTAACAATATAGTGTATCAAAGTCATCTATGTTAGAGATTCTAGCCATCCTTCTCTGCCTCGTTTCTGCTATGCTATTTTTTCTGCCTTTGTTTGTCTATTTTTCTTCTTCATTCTACTGCCTGCCCTGCTCATTGAGGCCTTTCTGCCACTGTTCCTAAAATCCTGGTATTTTTTTTTTCTCTCTCTAGAATGTCCTTCACTATTCTCTGTAGGGTTGGATTGGTGGTCACAAACTCCCCCAGTTCCTTTTTGTCATGGAAGCATCTTGTTTCTCCATTAATTTCTAGTGACAGTTTTGCAGGGTACATCAATTTGGGCTAGAGGTTATTTTCTAGTTTTTGGTCTTTTTTTGGGGGTACTGGGGATTGAACTCATGACCTCATGCTTACCAGGCAGGTGCTTATGCCACTGAGCTAAATCCCCAGCTGGAGGTTATTTTCTTTCAATGCTTGGAACTTCGCTCCAAGCTCTTCTTGATCTGATGGTCTGTGTCGAGAAGTCAGCCATGATCCTGATGGACTTACCTTTATAGGTAATCTGTTTCTTTTCTCTGATGGTTTTTAATATTCTGTTTTTATACTGAATTTCTGGTATCTTGATTATTATATGTCTGGGTGTAGATCTGTTTTGGTTGTAGGTGGCTGGAGCTTTATATGCCTCACATAACCAAATGTCATTTTCTTTTCCCATACTTGGGAAGTTTTCCTTAATTATTTCCATGAATAGCCTTTGTAATTCACCTGTTTATATTCCTGGTTCTTTGTTCACATTTCTTATTCTTAAATTATAGATTCTCTTGTCATCTTCTAGCCTTTGTATTGTTACTGCCTGTTTCCTTGTTATTTTTAAAAGATATTTCCTTTCATGATCACATATTGCAAACTTGTCTTTAAGTTTTGATAGTCTATCCTTAGTTTTTTTAAAGGAGTTTTGCCAGCTTCCAATGGAGTTTTTAATTTCCTGGTAGTCTCTTTGAATCTGCTTCATGTATTCTAGATTTTCTTTATATTCTTTATCAAATGTTTCTCTCCTTTCTTTGTGTTCCTGCTTTCTTCCATCAGTATCATCCTGAGAGATGCTTCCTGAGAGCATTTCTTTTATTACTTTACTCATATCTTGCTTTACCTGATTTAATATTTCAGCTTTGAGCTCGTCTACAAGGTCCCGAAGATATCTCTTTATGTCCATTGAAGCCATGTCTGATGTTGCATGTTTGTGTCCCTCAGTCTCCCTTGTTTTTCCCTCTCCTGGATCAGTGCTCTCAGGGTTGTGGGCTGGGGGCCTCCTCTTGCCTCTCTCTCCTGTCATCATGGTCCTGGCTTCCTCCACACAGGTAACAGTGCAGGTCCCAGCCCCCTTGTCTGTTGGCCACAGTTCCTCCAAAGCATGCTGGCGAGGGACCTCTGCCCTCTCCTGCCTGCCCCTTCCCACCAGGCCAGCCAAACTTCAGGGGCCTTCACCTGGTTAGTGTGTGCAAGGTGCAGGGAGTTGATTTGGGATGGCTTATTGGGTCCCAGCCAGGGGCGTGGCCCAGTCCAAGCAAATCCCATGAATCTGCTCTAAGGAGGGAGCAACCAGTTGAAGTCACTGTCACTCCCAGTTCAGGCTCCTCCTGCCCAATTCCAACATGTTGCCCATTTGGTCGTGCCCTTCCCTTGGGGGGGGTCTCATTCCCAGCACTGACTGTGAATTAATGAAGGTCCCTTCACCGGCTCCGCTCTCCGTTGGGCTCACCAACCCCCAACTTCAGCACTGCTGTGGTTCCTGTGGGTGGTGGCGGGAACAAGTTTGGGTGGCTCTGCCGGCTGGCATAGTTTCAAGCTGGCACAAATTCAGGCCAGTGCAAACTTGTCAGGTCACAGCAAAAACTCTCTGTCCCATAATTTTTAGTTGTTTCAGTTGCAGTCCTGACATGTTTGACGAGCTTTTTTATGTTTTAATTTCTTCCTGTGTCAAGAGGATCCATCTCCCTCTGTTTATGTCTCTCCAGTGTTTTATTCTGGCAAATGAGTTGTTTCTTCCCGGAAGCTCTGTATTTTGTTGCTCACTGGTCAGCCATCTTGACTTCTTCCCTCAAGATCTTGTCTCAAAAAACAAAACAAAGTTATCTCAAATTGGATTATGGACCTATTTTGTCAAACTTCAAACTATAAAATTTCAGAAAAAAAAATAGGAAAACATATTTGTGACTTATACTAGGCAAAGATTTCTCAGGTACAATACCAAAACATAACCCAAAAAAGAAAAAAATGATAAATTTACTTTATGAAAAGTAAAATTTCTGGTCTTTGATTTTTCTTTTTTTTTTTTTTGTACCCGGATCAAACTCATGACTCTGCACTTGTAAGGCAGATGCTTATGCCACTGAGCTAAATCCCCAGCTGATTTTTTTTTAACAGGGTTTTACTATGTAGTGCAGGCTGGCCTTGAACTCACAGCAATATTTCTGGCTCAGCCTCCTGGCCTCCCAAGATCTGGGATTACATACAGTCACCACAATTTCTACTCTGTAAAGACAATGTAAAGAGAAAGACAAAATTGACTACAGAGTACAAGAAAATATTTTCAAATCATATCTGCTAAATTACTCATTTATAGATCACAAGAACTCTTGTGGCCCAATAATAATGAGATAAACAATTCATATATATTATTTTATTTATTTATTTATTTATTTATTTATTTTTGTACCAGGGACTGAACTCATGACCTCGTGCTAGCCAGGCAGGTGCTTATGCCACCAAGATAAATCCCTAGCCCAACAGTTCATATTTTTTAAATGGGAAAAATGTTTTAACAGATACTTTACCAAAGAATATATGGAAATGGCAAGTAAGGATATATAGAGATACTCAAACTTTAGTCTTTTGGGAAATAGTGTACAAGTTAAAACCACTTTAAAGTATGGGTATACCCCTCTCATAAGAATGGTTAAAATTAAAAGACTGACCATATAAAGTGTTGATGCTGATGTAGAGGAACTAGACCTTCCTGAACATTGGTGGGAGAATAATATGGCACAACCACTTTTGAAGTAATTTGACCATGGCTTAGTTAACTTTCTTGTTGCTAAGACAAAATACCTAACACTCACACATAAAGATAGGAAAGGGTTATTTCACTCACAGTTTGTGGAGGTTTCAGTCCATAATTGGTTGGCTCCAAGGCAGGGTGGCACAAGGCAGAGGAGCAGCAGTTCATGGCAATGGAAGACAGCAAAAGTAACAAGAGAGAGAGCAGGGAAAACCTTATATTGTATGCAGGCTATCTGCCCTAGGATAGATGTAGCACTCACTTCCTTAATACCAGCATTGAACTATGAATCAAGCAGAAACTCTAGATTCAGCAGGCTCTGAAAAGTTTGCCCCCATGCCTGCATGAGGCTTTGAGATACATTCAGACACAAACCATAACAGACCATTTTCTGAAAGTTAAACATGCACCTATCATATAATCTAGCCATTCTACTACTGAGAAAAGAGTGTATGAGTCCATACAGACTAGCCCCAAATTGGAAACAACCCAAACACCCATGAACTAATGAATGGATGAAGAAGATGTAGAAAATGTGAATGATAGTGACAGCAGGACAACTGGGTAGGGAGAGGAGCAAGAAAGGAACAGAAAGAAGAAATTGCAAAGTGTGGGGATTCTCTGGGGAGCAAAAGGGCCTGCAGGGGATGGTTTCACAAGTATAGAGGCCCATGGGTCAAGGCTTACCCAGTTCTACAGTTTAAATACGGGAAACTTATGTATGCCAATCCTACTTCAATAAGGCTATTTTTAGGAAAAGGTAGAGGAAGAACAACTAAATAGAAATGAAAAGAAAGAACGACAGGCATGGTGGTGTGTGCCTGTAATCCCAGCACTTGGGAGGCTGAGGCGAGAAGACTGCTGTGAGTTCAAAGTCAGCCTGGGATACAAAGTGAGTTCAAGTCCAGCCTGAACTTCATAGTGAGACCGTGTCTCAAAAAAAATAAAAAATAAAAAAGAGGGCTGGGGATTTAGCTCAGTGACATGAGCGCCTGCTTGGCAAGCGTGAGGTCATGAATTCAATCCCCGGTACCAAAAAAAAAAAAAAAAAAAGTAAAGATAAAAGGAGATAGGGAAAGAGACAGAGATAAGGGAGAAGAGAGAGGAAAAGGAAAGAGCCACAGAAATTAATTAAGTCAAGAAGGTTGTTATCCAAAGTCATAAAGAATGACAGAACTGGTCCAAATTCAGACTGGTATGACTGCTAAAGCTCTGAGTTTTTGTTTTTGTTTTTTGAGACAGGGTCTTGCTGTATAGTCTGGGCTGGCCCTGAATTCAGCCCTTCTGCCTCAGTCTCCCAAGTGCTGGGCGTACAACTGTGCACCGCCATGCCTATCCCCACCGTCATGATTTCTGTCCCCTCAAGTACTATTCACTATTGTATAGCTGAAAATTTTTTCAAATTGACTCTGTCAGCACACAATATGTATATGTATCAATTCCCCATGATAAGCATATTTATTATATATTACAAATATACACTAAAAAAAAGTGGGGGAAGGATTATCAGTGAAAAAAATAAACAACTTCATCTTAGGCAGTAATTCCTGAGAAAACAAGGTTTTGGTAAGCTCTTAGAATGTTTTGAATACACGTTAGAAAATAATGCATTCTAATTAAAGGGAAAATCAATGCCCTCAGTCAATGTGGCAGTAGATTTTATGTCAGCTCTAGTACTAGGCTCTACTTCCAGTGATTCAATCAAACACTAATTTGGGCATTGCAGTGAAGGTATTTTGGAGGTGTGGTTAGCACTGATAATCCGTTGACTTTAACTAAAGGAGTTTACCCCATAATGTGGGGCTCCTCATCCAAGGAGTTGGAAGGCAATGGAGGTTCCCTGGGGACCACATTGTGTCCCAGGACTGCAGCATGGGCTCCTGCCTGAGAGGTTCCACCTCCTAGATCTGCCCTGCAGAGCTCACCCTGCACAGGCCAGTTCCAGGAGAGAAATCTCTCAAAACACACACATCCCACTGGCCCATTCCTCCTGAGAGCCCTGCCTGGCTGGCATACCCACAGGTTATCTGTTTCTTCCACTCTTCTTAGTCAGGAGGGATGGGGCCGAGCTTAGTGGTAGAGCACTTGCAACATGTGACCTGGCCTGGGTTTGAGCCCCTGCACGACACACACACACACACACACACACACACACACACACACACGCGCACACACGCACTCACACGCACACATGCAAGTATGCATACAAAAGAAAAAGATAAAAAGGAAGAAAAAAGAATTAAAATGTGTCACATGCATGCTCCAACTTGCCATGATGACTGCAAACATAGAAAAACAAAAATTAAAAAAGAGAAGGCAGCCAGGGATACAGCTCTGTAGCCCAGCAACTGCCACACCTGCTGCCACACCTGCCTGACAAGCGTGAGGCCCTGAGTTCAATTCCTGATACCAAGGAGAGAGAGAGAGAAAGAGAGAGAGAGAGAGACAGAGAAGGAAACAAGAAGGGGGAGGTAAGGGGGTGGTCCAAGGGCGACCCCAGGAGGACCCTTCCCTGTGCAGTGTCAGACAGGCAATGCAGGAAGCAGCTGGTGCCCCTCTTTGGGGGAGTCTCTTGTCCACTTGGAGGGTGCAGACAAGAAAGAGAAGCACAGCCACCCCAGTAGGTAGACCATCCCCAGAATCATGGTGCTGGCCAGGGACCTATGGCCATGGGTCAGTCTGGATCCTGGAGCTGCCCATAGTGACCCACCCCACGCATGGCCCAGGGGTGGCCACACCAGGGAAGGAGGGAACACAAAGATCTGCTGGTCCCTCATCCTCTCCCCGCCCTGGCTACACATTAGCAGCTCCTACAGAGCATTTTATTTTATTTTGTGATATTTTACTTTTTATTTTATTTTATTTTGTGATACAGCCCAGGACCTTTGCACTGAGCTATGTCCCCAGCTTTTTAAATTTAGAAACAAGGTCTTACTAAGTCACTTAGTTGCCTAGGCTGGGCTTGAACATAAAGTCTTCCTGCCTCAGCCTCCCAGAATACTGGGATTACAGCTGGTCACCACTATGCCCAGCTCTGGGGAGCATTTAAAAAAATCTCAGTATCTGAGGCCCATCCCAGGCTATCAGGATCTCTAGAGTCAGAGCTTAAGCATCCATATTTTTTTGAGAGCCTTGAGGTGACTGTTGCTTATGGCTGGGTTGAACCCTGGTGCTCTGGACAGAGCCACAGTAGTCCAGTGGCTGGTTTCCCTTTGCACTTCCTCCCCGTCCTCTTCCCAGCCCGGGTTGTCCATTCTCCTTACTCTCGGCATCCTGCCTAGAAAGGGCAGAATGAACCAGGGAGGAGGACATATCTGTGTCACCACCCTGGCCTGGAAAGTGGTGCCTCAGGCTTCTCAAAAACCATCCCATTTCCGCTGAAGCTGGAAGTGGAAGTGCACCTGCCGTTCCAGTGGGACTGGCCTCTGAGTCTGCCTGCTCCTTCCAGCCTCCGCTCCTTCCTCAGGCTCCCTCCCCACCAACTGTGCTGTTCTCTCTCATAAATCCCTGCTGAATGGATTTCTGCTCTCTGTGGCCCAATTCTTCCTTTCTGCACATCTCTAGCTGTCCCCAGCAGAACGCTTGCAGAGAACAGCGCTCTCCACTGCATCCCCTGCCAGGACCTGGGCTCTGGTCATCACTGTCAGTGTCATGGACTCTAGACCACACACTTGGCAGTTTGGTGTGCAGAGAGGGCAGCCTCACACCTACAATATGGGCCAAGGGAACTGCAGCCACAGTCACCACAAGGACACAGGATTGCTTTGTTCCCAGGTTTTTTTTTGTTTTGTTTTGTTTTTGTCTTTTTGAGACAATGTCTTGCTTTGCAGTTCAACTGGCCTTGAGCTTACTTTGTAGCCAGGGCTGATCTTGAACTTGCAATGATCCTCCTGCTTCAGCCTCCTGAGTGCTGGGATTACAGGCATGTGCCACCATGCCCAGCTATTTTCCCCAGTTTTCTAAGGAGGCCCTACTGTGTGCCAAGCACTGGGATTATGAAGATGACTGAAGCACTGTCCTTTCCCCCATGGGTTTTCTAACCAAATAAAAGGGGAAAAGGAGGATGGGGGGGGGATCTCTAATATTATTAGTACCTATTATGTGCAAAGCTAGATGACGCCTTCTCCAAGGATCCCAAACCCTCGTGCTATTTTTCCTATTAGACAGATGAGGAGGCTGGGGCAAGCAAGGCTGAATGACTTCCCAAAGGAAAAGCAGAAACACAAAGTGAGGGCCCAGCTTCTTGTCCTGGGATGGCAACTAGCTAGCTGTGTGACACTGGACAGTCTTGTCCCTTCTCTGGCCCTTAGTTGATTTTCTTACTTATAAAGTAAGAGAGGCAAGGTAGGTCATTTTAAAGATCCTTTGCAACTCTATGTTTTTTTTAAAGTTCCATTTCCTTTTCCCAGTCAGTTATAAATTTGTTTGGCTTTCATCTTATAAGAAGGGCCACTGGAGCTCAGAAGTGAGGTCACACAGCCAAATTCCTGCCAAGCGGGAGTTGGAACCTGCAGTCCAGAGCCTGGTACATTGCCTCATTTATCACTTGGCTGGATTAGAGCAGTAGAGTGCCTGTGGGGTCACTGTGGGTGCCAGCAGCAGATACCAAGAAGCAGGGTCTCACCTCTGCAGGCATCACTGAGGGAAGTCAGTCAGTCCAAATTGAAGGAGGGGTGAAGTGTGGCACAGGACCTAAAATACCAGCACACAGGAAGCTGAGGCAGAAGGATGGTCATGAGTTCAAAGTCAGCGTGAACTGCACACACAGCAAGACCCTGCCTCAAAAAAGAACTAAAACAAAATGAAAAGGACCAAAACTCACTACCACCACCACCACCACCACCACCACCAACAACAACAACAAAAAACTGGAGCAGAGGACAGCCCAGAGCTGGTCACCTCCAAGCCTCCCCCAGCAGTTGAAGGTTTTGAAAATAACCCTGAGAGAGCTGCTATCAGGAAACGTGTTTAATGAGTTCTGGAAATTGGCTAATTTTGTTGCAACTGTCTGAGTGTTGTCCAATGCATGCTAAGCATCCAAGGCCAGTGTGGTCTTGTGCTCAAGCCCTTCAGAGAGATGTGACACCAGTAGGACAGGACACAGTGGCGGGTGGTTTGTGGTGCCTGAGAGACCCCAGGTAACCTCAGGTACCATGCCAGTTGTGGCCAGTGCCCACTGCTGCCCCATAGGAGTCACCCCCACTTCCTCCACCTGCACCTGCCTGGGGTTTGCTGTTGTCTCTGTGTGGGCCTTGCCCACTCTTGCACACAGACCCCAGGCCCTGTGCTGAGCTCCCCCTGCAGTCACCCTCCTGTGTCTCAGGTCAATAAACCATGGATACGCTGCACTGAGAAGCAGGGAAGCTCCTTGCAAGCCTGATTCCCAAGAAGTGCCCTCCCCCACTCCCTGGGCTCTTGCTCACTCTGTCCATCCTCCCGGCTGGCTTCTCCTCCTCCAGAGACTGCCATCTATCAGTTTTCTGCCTCACTGGTCACATGTACTTTCTCTGGCTGTCTTCAGCTTGGTTGTTTATTTTCATCTTCACCCCATTTCCTGGTCCCTCTTTCCCCACTTACTCCTGGACTTGGAGCTTCCAGAGGCTGCTTCCCAGGGCCTTCAGGTAGCAAAGGGCAGAAAAGAGCCGCAGTGTACACCCCACCCCTTGCCCCGCAGGAGACTCCTTGCTCCCCACAAAGTTTTAGGATTGTGGAGACAAGGGGCTACAGTGTGCCTTGGAGGAAGTGATTTCAAGGGCTCAAGGTTCAGAACCTCAAGGCTTCAGATGCGAAAGTAATTCTGATATTAACTTAGGTAGGACCTCCAACCTCTAAGCCTCAGTTTCCTCATTCATAAAATGGAGTTTATTGAGTCGATTTTGTTTGTCAGGCTCCCTGCTAGGTACTTTCAAATATGACTGGATTTATGCCAATTAATGTGCTTTGTAAATTAGAAAGTCCTAGGCAAATGCCAGTTATTATAGACAATCCCAGAAAGCTATCATTACACCCACATGGCCCTCCTTTGTGCCCAGAAAATAATTAAATGAGCACTTTGGAACTGTTTTGTCAACAAAACTTTATATATGTACCATCTCATTGACTTTCACTTGGTTGCTGGGAAGCAGGGAAGGCAGCTATGAGTGGCCCCATTGTGTGGGTGCGAAGACCAAGAAAAGGAGCGACCCAGCACACCCTCTGCAGGCTGGGGTGACATAAGCAGCTGATCCCTGCAGGAAGTGGGTGTGATGACAGCTCCCAGGTCACCGTGTTGGCAAACTGTTTGTTGGTAAGACATTGGCAGAAATGGAACCGCATAAGAACAACCACCACATGTCACGTGACACAGCCTCTGAACCCAGAGCTCTCTGTGAGGACTGTGCTGACTCTCTGCTAACCTCAGGCCAAATAAAGCACTCCCAGCGCAAACTTGGTACTCATCCCCTCAGGACACAGGACCACTCTGGTCCCAGAGCCTTGGGGGAATCCTGCAGCCTCCTCTCCAGGAGCCAGTGCAATTACCCAGCCCTCAGCTCACTCTTCACCTTGTCTCCTGCCACCCAGCACCCTGTACCGGGCCAAGTAACCTCTCAGAAGGCCCATGGCTCTCACCCTCTGCCCACGGTAGTCAGCTCACTCAGCTCAGCCCCTTGGAATACTCGTTCCAGGCTTGGATGCTTTAACTAAAGGAGAAAAGAAGAGGTTTCAAGAGGAAGTCAGGAGAAAGCCATGCGCTAGGTGACTTGATTATGAATTTTGGGTCAAAAAACGCCCCTTGCTTTGAGAACTCTGAGACCAACAGCCTTGTCTTCTCCAAAGACCAAATAGGACAAGGTTAAGTTTTAGTAATGACACAAATGACAGATCCAGGTTAGAGACAGGGAAGTGTTAAATGTCACAAATTAGTTAGCTACAGAGTTGAATCTGATCAGCAGATTTTTAAAGTAGGCTAGGTTTTTGCATATCTGAGACAGTTCCTGGGCACACCGGGGAAAGGCAGGGGTGGACTAGATAACCTGCCACAGCCTGGGAACACGTGGGCCACTGCTGCATAGGTGCAAACCTAGGGAGGGGGCACTTAGAACCCAATTCCTGGCTGGCTTCCAGCAGTAGAGTCTGACTGTGACTATGGCAACCCCTGGGCCACAAGATGCCCAGCAGGGGCACAGGAGTCTGGCCACTGCTGCTTGGTTGTACCAGTCCTGAAAGAGGCCAGAGGGTAAAGTAATGAGAGGGAGGAAGGGTACAGACTGGTGTGGAATTGTTTGGGATTTTTTTTCCTCGTGCTAATTGAACCCAGAGCCTCAAGTGTGCTAGGCAAGTGCTCTAGCACTGAACTGCTTCCCCAGCCCTAGGCTGGTGTTCAGAAGAGGAGCAGTTAGTGGGAATAACCTTGTGCAGAAGCTGCCCAGGGCAGGGCATCCTCCTCTGATACCCCTACAAGTTTAAGGCTCCCCTTGTGTTTCTACAATTCCCTGAGCTCTCTTTGTCTTTGAGTGAATTTGGTGGTATTGAAATGATCCAAGGATTTTTTTCTCTGCTCACCAAACTGTGAACACCTCGATGGTAAGAACTATGTTTGGCCTTGAATAGTGGCAAGCACTTCTGTTCTCAGCTATTCAGGAAACTGAGGCCAGAAGACTGTTGAGCTCAGGAGTTTGAGGTCAGTCTGAACTTCTCTTAAAATTTTTTTGTTTTAAAAAGCCACTGTATTCTGATAATGGCTGTCTCTGGATCCTGGTGCAGGACATGGGTCACAGGAAGTGCTGGGTAAATGGGTCTTGACTAATGCACCTCCTTGGGGGATTTTGTGCTTACATGGTCCCTAGAAGTAACTCCAAACTAGCCTATCAGAAAGCCCTGGCTTTCTGGAACCACATTTCAATAAGACAACTGAGGTGATGACTCAAGGAAATCTGGGTTCAGAACCTACTGAACTACCCATTAGCAGCATGACCTGAGTAGTACCTGACAACCCCCTTTCTGTGCCTCAGTTTCCTTATCTACAAAATGGGGGTGATGATCCCACAGATTCACAGGGTCGTCTTGAAAATAAGTTAAGCTCTTGGGTGTGCAGGCAGTAAAAACATCTTGAGAAAGGTCTTTAAGACTTATACAGAGGTAAGAAGTTATTAATAGCTTCATTATTATTCTTACCCAGAATGCCCAGGGAAAAGCAGCATGTGGCAGCCCCAGCCCCCGCACCCCACCTTTCCATACTATTTCTGTACCTGGAAAGCAGGTTCTTGGAGTGTTACTGCTTGGTTTGCCACTGTGGGAGAAAGAGGGTGAATGTCTGGAAGATGGGCCTCCCTGGGCTCTCCAGCCCACCCCTACCTGGGCTGCTCACCAAACCCCCCGACTGAGAGGAGGACACCAGCCAGCTTCAAGGTGGTGGGTGGCAGCTTATCTCTGTCACTTTACTTGCTGCTCTGGGGTGCTGGTGAGGTGCTGAGGTGACCCCACCCCCTCAGGAAGGTCTGAACAAGTCCCATCATTTGGGCTAAATCATAAGGCCACCTGTCACCCTGGGAGCCTCTGACCCATCTTCATTAGGCCTGCCTACACAGGGAAGCAGCTTTCAGTCATCGCCTGTATTTCTGAGGTGGATCGAGCAGCTCTTCCTATCTCTCTTCCCACAGCTTTACCACACCCAAAGTCCCCATCCCTAGAGATAGAGAGCTTTAGCAGAAGTGGCAATAAAGCCAGCTTTTCTGCTCTCCCACACCACTCACTTCCCTGCCGTGCAAGAGGAGCAGCAAAGAGAAGCAGGTGGTTCACAGATGAGAAGAGGACCCGGGTGGCTGGGGTTGATGGCACCCCTGTGCTCTGCCATGTCCTGCAGGCCACACCCAGGTTCCGAGAACCCACAGAATCCCCAGGGTGGAAGCTCTTCGGGCCAGGCCCGGCTCTAACCTAACCTGTGGATGGCAGCCTGATCTGTAGCAGTGGGGTCTTCACTGGCTGTGGAAATAACCAAAGTCCAGGTCAGCAAGCAGAGGGTGCAGAAGAGAAACAGCGAGGAAACTATCTATCTCTGAGACCCAGAGAAGGCTGGGATCTGGAGGGAGGTGTCAGACTGAGGCCCCACCAGCCCTGCCCTGGTCTCCATCCTGCAGCAGAAAGACCTGAAGCAGCTATTGCCAGTGCCATGGCCATGTTCCACTATCAGAGAAACGCAGCCCAGCTGCTTTGAGGAGGTCTCTTCACTCCCCACTTGGCCAGTCAGGTCCGCTGGGCTCCCCCTCCCCACTTGGCCAGCCGGGTCTGCTGACTTAAAACGCTGCCCTCAATTCTATCTTTAGCTCTGGCTGCTGGGAGCCTGAGTGACAGGCAGGGTGGGGGCCTGTGCTGGGGTGGGAAAAATTTGCAGCTACCAGGTTTGCTGAGAAGGTGGCCCTGACTGCAAGGAGCAGGGCCTATGTAATATTTATTGCTCCATCTGAGGCCAGGGATGTGGCTGGGACAGAGCTCCATCCACGCTGGCTGGCCAGGGATGCATGGATGGATGGATGGACAGATGGATACAGCCCTACGTGGATGGAGCAGAGCCCCTGAGGAGGGGGAGACAGCAAAACCAGCTGGTCCATAGAGCAGGAAGACATGGACCCTGAAGGAACTTTTTATGACTTAGGGCAAGTGACTTCCCCTGTTGGCCTCCCTTTATTTATAGGAATGGGACTAGAAAATTGGTTTCATTTACCTCCATGGATCCCTACTACCTCCACTATCATCTGTCATCTTTGACACCCTGTAAGTAAAGGAAGGGAGGTGTGGGAGTGACAGGGCCCTCCTACTTATTCCTTCAAGGCTGAACTTCCTGAAAAGAATTGTGTTAACATGCCCTGTGGCTACAGAGTGTGGTAACCATTGGACTAAATAATTGTACAAGATCCTTTGGAAGCTGTGGCTTGCTGTAGCCCTCCGAGGTCTGGGGATGGAAGCTGGCTCCAGGGGCAGCTCTGTGTGGAGGGGGTTGAACCCAGGCCTCTGCTCTGAGCTACATTTCAGGCCTTCCTTATTCTAATTTTTAAATGTTGAGACAGGGTCTCACTAAATTGCCCAGGCTTGGCTTGAATTTCTGACTTTCCTGTCTCCTCTGTCCAGAGTGCTGGCACACGCCACCAGGGCCAGCTCAAGGGCAACTCTTGAGTTAGCACATGTTTTACCAGAGACAGGAATAGTGAAGTCCTCTGGGTTATACACCCTCCCATCCCTGAAAAACTCTCACACTCAATAGGAGAGAATTCCTTGAGTCATGTTGCCTGCAGAATATTTCCAGATTATTGGCTTTGGGAGTA
Organism: Hydrochoerus hydrochaeris; assembly: GCA_004027455.1. Lineage (NCBI taxonomy): Eukaryota > Metazoa > Chordata > Mammalia > Rodentia > Hydrochaeridae > Hydrochoerus > Hydrochoerus hydrochaeris. The sequence goes on along the minus strand of PVLA01006185.1, from coordinate 5,426 downwards.
TAGTAAATACACAGTCACCTCACATTTTTCTCATTTATTTTATTTTATATCTTTGCAGTGCTGGGGATTGAACCAAGAACCTTGTGTGTGCTAGGTAAGCACTCTACCACTAAGCTAAATCCCCTGCCACTATTTCCTTTTAGAAACTTGGGCAACACATGCCCTGTCCCCTCCAGTGTAAGGGTCCTGGTTGGGGGGTGGGGAGGAGTCAGGTTTTACAGTGAGGGCTGTGCAGCCCTATTCCCACCCCCCCACCCCCAGCAGACCTCAGCTCCCCTCCATTTCAGCCCCAGGTGAGGGGCGGCAGCTCAGGTTGCAAGCTGTTACCTACCCCACCCGCAATCTCTCAGGGAGGCTCAGTTCTCCAAGAGCATCCAGACTTGGTGGAAAGAAATTGCCTTTTGCAGCAGGTGGCAAGAATAGCCTGTCAACTTCCTCTCATCAGGACTGATATGAATATCCCTCCTCTGAACAATGAAACGCCAGCAAGCTCCCACGCTGCCAATTACTTTTTTCCAACAAGGATGAGTGAAGTGCCCAAGGGAGGGCAAGCAGAGGTCGAGGGGAAGCCCTTGCAGGGCAGAAGCAGGAGTGGAAGGGGTTGACCCTACTCCAGCCAGACCTGGGGAGACCCCGGTGCTGCTGTGGTGTCTGGAGGAGGCTTAAGGATGCAGAGTCAGGACACACTCCCCATGGGGAGGACCTCAGGGCACAACAGTGTCCAGTGGCCCAGCCTCCAGGGAAGCTGGGTGTCCACTTGGAGGGCACAAATGAGTGAAGCCCAGGGAATGGGGTCGTTGGCAAGTCAGGGAGGTGCCCGGTGAGCTCCTCATTCTTCTTCTTGGAATGGCCAGGGAAAGGAGTGGGCTTGCAGGGACCTTGGGGGAGTTACTTGACCCTCTGTGCCTCCATCTCCTTCCCTGTTACATGCACATCACCTCTGCCCCTATCTACTTCACGGGGATGTTCCTATCAGTCAGGTTGCGGATGTGAAGGTGTTTCCTTCTGGATATTGGCACTGTTTCACAGGTGTCATCTGGTGGCTGGAGCCCAGGTGTGGCTGGTTAGTGTCTGCTTCTAGGCTCCTGCTCTGGCAGACTTGTGCCACTGAGGCCCATGATGTCCTGCACTTTCTCCTGGGGACTTCCCTTCACTTTCCTTCCTGAAAAATCTTTCCTGATCCCTCTTTTCCTCTTGGTTCAGCCTCCAGCACTAATCTCTCAGTATGGCAAATGCTCCTGTTTGGACGCTGCGTTCCAGCCTCTGCTCTTCCCACACACTGTGCTTGGGCTTCTACTTGAAAACCTGCTGTGGGTCCAGATGTATATCACACTGTGCCCAATTTACTTCCTGGGGACTGCCTGGGCCCACTGCCTGCTCACTGACCTGGTACTCGGACATTGACGTGGCTCCTTCTGTAGACAATCAGCTTTCTACTTTCTGCTGCCTGCAAACCACTCCCTCCCCACCACCTGCAAGGCCCTCCCTTTTCTGTCTGCTAAATCAAGTACGTGCCCTTTGAATAATAGGTTAACTGTGTCCTCCCTTCCTGGAAACCTTCCCCAAAAAACCTTGCAGCAGTCTTGTCCTGTTCACTGCAACAATTTGGAGATTATAGCAGGATTGGCCTCTCCCTAGGATGTGCATATATGAGGGGTGCATCTGCAAGTTCTGTTAGGTCCCTCGAGGGTCATCCTTCCCAAAGGGACCACACCCACGATTCCCATGGTGAGATGGGCCCAGGCTGCTCTCTGACAGGCAGCTTTGTATTGGAGGAAGATGACCAGGGCAGGTTTGGTATTTGAAAGACAGCAGGACAGGATCCAGTGCAGAGGATCAGTTACAGTGACCTTTGTGACAGCAAGGCTTCCCAGAGCCCTGTCATAAAAATGGGGCCACGTAGTGTCTTATTCTATTCCGCAGCACTCCTCCCTGCAAGCTGTGGTGGGTGAGATACAGACATAGCCACTTGTCACCCGAAGCATGGCTTGGATTGCTTCGGCTCCCTGCACACTGCTGAGGGATGAGGGGTCAGGGGCTATTTTGGTGCACAGATTTGGCTCAGCTCACAGTCCTGGGCTATTGTGTGTTTTTAAATTCAGCGATGGCAACAACAGTGTGTTTTTGCTGTACCGTCTGCCAGTTTAACTCAGATTAACCTTTAGGTGCTTTCCAGTCTGTGATCTCTTTGTTTATTATTCTGGTTAGAAAATGAAAAGCTCTCCCTGCCAGCAATTAATTTACCAAAATAAACAAGATTTCTGCTTTTCATGACAAAGACAGCCCCTGAATGCCAATCTGAGGGCTGCCAGATTGCAATTTCAAGAGGGCACAGCCAGCGTGGTTACAACTCACAGGTGATTTATTATGGAGATTATGAGAAAAGGAGAAAACAGTCAGGAGGGAGTGAAGTATTGTCCCGGAGTTCTTGCCCTCATCTCTAACTTTTCTCCATGCAACAAATCTCCATGCTTTTGGCTCACTACCTTCCCTATTTTCATTGCAGGGTTTTTTTTTTTTTTTTAACTCTGTCCTATTTGGCTTATTCCCAGCTCTTTCCTGACATGGGTGCAGCCGGGTTCTCTGTTGTTAAACCACTTCACTGCCCATTGGCATCTCGCAAGTATTTGCCATCCGGAACCCTTGGCTACTGCATTTAGCCAATGGGTCTGGTTATTTCATCTAAGAGTCGCTTCTGGGGTTGTTGATTGCATATACTCAAGAAACAGTATCCAGACTGCAGGTTCAGCTTTGTTCCTCCTGGGCACTGTGAGCATGGGGCAGGACAGAGCAGAGGAAGGACGGGTGTGGTCCAAGAGGCAGAGTTGCCAAGAAGTTTAGGAGGATGAGAAGGATATGCTCAGGTAAACAGAGCATGGAGCCGAGGATTTGGGGGAGGAGGCCCTGAGCGGCACCAGCCGGAGACCATTAGAGATCACACCGGGGGAGTTAAAAGCAGTGCCGATTAAGCCTGAGAACATTGTCTTCTTCCTCTCAGCCCTGCTGGGAATCAGCCCCTGTGATCATAGTGCGATCACGATCACGACTGCTGCTCTCCCTGGCTCAGCACGCCACTCGCCACTCGCTAGGTAGATAAGGGGAGGGGGATCTACCAGTCCTGCTCATACACCCACTCCTATACACCCACTCTTCCAGCTCCCCACTTCCTCGGGCCTGCTTCTGAGGAAGCCGCTTCTTGGGGTTTGGCAATGTGCTTGGTTATCTTTCCTGGGATTTTGTCAACTCTGATCCCAAGGATTCCTGGGGCGGGACAGTGAGGCATAGTTTCAAGGTGCCTAGTGTTAAATACCGACAGGGCCCCCGCTTCAAGGCACTCACACTGCTCCTGGAGTCCAGATAAACACAGATAACAATGGAAACGCTCAGAGGAACTCTTTGAGAAGCATTTCACTAAAGGCAACCACAGGAAGTTACATGGTGTCTGTTCGGTCTGCTTTCATCTCACTCTTATTACCTCTGTTACCTCCCCTAGAGTTCTGTCCCAGAATAGTCTGGTCACAGCACTACATGGAATCTTTTTATCTGGATTCTTTGGAGAGATACAGAAGTGGCCCCAAGTCTCTCTGGAGGAGTGGCCAGGAAAAGGACTCTTGATAATAAGATCTAATTAGCAATTTATAGTCCAGATTGAACAAGTTGTTTGCTATGGATTCAATTCAACAATGAATGTCCAACTACTGAGCCCTCAGGGCACTGTGCTAGGTCTTAGTGGGAGGGGTTCATGGCACAAAATGAACAAGTTTTGCCGAGACAGAACCTGTCCATCATGTGTTTCTTTTCTTTTTCCTTTTCTCTCATCCCTTCCCCTCCTCCTCCTTCCCCTTTTTTCTCTTCCTCCTCCTCCTCTTCTTCCTCCTCCTCCTCTTCTTCCTCCTCTTCCTCCTCCTCCTCTTCTTCCTGCAGTGCTGGGGATGGGTGCCACAGTCTTGGGCATGCTAGGCAAGCATTCTATCCCTGAGCTATGCTGCCAACCCCATGCATTTCTGATATTTTATTTTCAAAATGAGTTCATGAGGAATCCTTTGGAATAAAATAATTCCCCCCAGCCCATGTATTTTGAGACATGGTCTTACAGTGTAGTTCAAGCTGTCATTCTGGACTTGAACTAATTTTTTTTTTTTTTGGTACCGGAAATTGAACTCAGGACCTCACATTTGCCAGGCAGGCACTGTAACACTGAGCTATATCTCCAGTCCCTCACCTTGAACTCATTATGCAGCCCAGGCTGGCCTCAAACTAGTAGCAATCTCTCTGCCTCAGCCTTTTGCATGCTGGAATTACAGGCATGCACCACCATGCCTAGTTTAACATACACAGTAATACTTTAATGTACTGGTAATTCTTACACTTTCCTTGAACTATCTATTAGTCATGGCACTAATGTTTTTAAAATCTCATGTGAGTTTTTATAATCATGTGAAATTTATATTCCATTCTCCGTGAGTATTGTTTTAAAATGAAATGAGCCTCCTTTTCCCAACTCCTCACTGCTCAAAATCTGGGTATAGCACTCAAGTGGTAAGAAAATGGGTTAATTTGATCCATCTTTTGTATTCCTAAAACATTATCTTATAACCAAGAGGCATAAGTAGCCCTGAGCATAATATAAGTATTCAGTTCCTATTTGCTGCTAGGTATAGTGGCAAACTCCTGTAATCCCAGCACTTGGGAGGCTGAGGCAGGAGGATCGCCAGGATTTAGGGAGTTTGAGGCCAGCCTGTGTTACACAGCAAGATTTTGTCTCTAAACAAACAAACAAACAAACAAACATTCCTGTTTGCAGATTTCAAGAGTTAGAGAGGTATCAGATAGCAGAGCTCCAGCATCCTTCCTGTTCTCGGACTGTTTCTTAGAGCTGATCTTGCCTGGCAGTTTTGGTCTTTTCTTACCTGGACCTCTTACTTCTTCAAACCTTCTGGTCTGGGATCTCCCTCCCCAGCTTACTTTCATTCTGTGCCTGTCTCAGGAGAGATTGCCTGTTTGGTTCTGATTCTTGTTTTTGTGTTTGGTAAATTGTCTTTAGTTGGGGGCACACAACTGCCGGAGTCCAGCTGCGGCAGGGCTAGGGTTTCCCAAAGGTGGACAGGGAGTCGGCGAGTGAGAGACAGAAAACACTGCACCCCAGTTTGTGAGTGAATCTGAATCCCCTTTATTTTTTAGAAGCTGTAATATATATATATGCTAACCTTGGCAGCAACCCCCAGCCCCAAGCAGGAAGCGCCCCAGGCTTAGCAGGTGTTAATTAACTCTTTTCATCTTTGTAACATCTCAATCTTGTTACTTACTTAGTTTGGGAAATGTAAGCCGAGGCACCTGGATGCCTGCAGGAGGAAGAGATGCGCATGAGGCTATTATGTTGCTCCCTACATTGTTTCCTTTATCACTTATGGGAGTATGGCAGTTCC